>JARQST010000609.1:51043-71380 GCA_030142225.1 Pachycephus smyrnensis
GAGCCTGAAATGCCCCCCCCCCCCCCCCCCCGTCACTTCGTTCCTAGCCTCTACTAAGAAAGTGCCTTCTGTTTCGGCAGAGAAACATTGATATTCGCGTGGTATGCCATGAGGGCCGTTACAGATGGATGGAATGGGAAGACGAAGGGGCGCAAAGGAATGCAAATGAGATGGAGGTGGTAAGAGGGGAAGGCACTGAAGGGTAGCCATGAGGGTGCCCCGCGAACAGTCGAAAGACAGAAATGAAGTCCCTGGAACGAAGGGTAAGTGAAAGCGTTATAAATTCATCTGCATTTTAGTTTTTCAAATGTTTGAATATCTTTCTGCCGAGGTACACATGACGATTTTGCACTTTTATAGTTACTTCATAGTCATTTTCTTTATTGAAGTTTTTCATGTCTATTTTGAAAAATTTTTTAAGTTAATCAGAGAATCAATTAAGTTTGCAATGTCTGAATGTCTTAACAAAAAATGGTCACTTCGACGTAACTAGTCTAGAGAATATCTGAGCGTTTTTGCGGTTACTAGATTGAATCGTTGCTCTATTTGCTTTTAATAACGTTACATTAACGTTGTTTCTCTTTATTCCTCAGTGTATGAAGCCAAACAACTCAGGTCTTCATCTGGCAATCCCCTGACGTCCACGGCGTAACATCAAACGCGGTCGCAGACTCAATCAAGAAACTCTGTCGAGTCTCGCGCCAAGTACAGGCAACAGGCGGTACACATATGTATTATCTGAATTACGTTGCGACGATAACCCCCCAAGGTGAATGAGGGGGTAGGTAAGTATTCCATATTGCCGGTTATTCCTGTGATGTCATTTAGTCTCATACTATACATATAGTTTGTTCATGAGTAAAATGTGAGGTCTAAGGGATTCTTTTACTTTAAAACTTATACCAAGATGACTCTTCCAAAACACATACTACTCGTTGGAGAGACTGTACACAGAAGTTACGTGTGATCTAATGGAATGAAAAAAAAATATATACAAAAAACCAGGCAATTCGTTTCGAGAAAATTGTCAAAGAATTCCCGTGAAAGATGGAAAAGGTGTTTTCTTGAATTTTCTCTCTGGCTTCTGTCCCAAGATGCTCGTCTCTATTTAAATCACTGCCAATGAAGGTTCTCGATCGATCAAGGGATGGTTACTTGGATTACGTTAGGCTGGTAGGATTCCTTCGGGTCGGGAATAGGACCGACATTCCCCAAGACTGCCAACTGAATTAGGATTTGGGGTCGAGGGTCGCGTTAAACACTTAGAAGATGGATAGAACAATGGACAAGGTTATCCCTTTCGATACTTTATACTTTTATTCGTTTAACTCCAACTCGAGGTATCCAGACGTTTGCCGATGTTATAGGAGCAGTGGTTGCCAATACACGATATGGGAACTCAGCACTGATCTGGAATGACGGTTAACGGTGGAAGTCCTAAGGGGAGCGTTGGTGCTTAAATTTTTGGACGTTGGCAAACGACACTTCGCCCTGGTTCAAGCGTGCTTTTCACAGGACAAATCAATTCGAGCTTGCAACAAAAGTGTCACGTCCGCAAACTGCCGAGACAGCATCGATTCGTGGCGAGCGTGATTTGAATTGGCAGCCTGAGAGTGTCGAGAGGGGATTCAGAAGTTATAGAATTTTCATTAGAACATAGAAAATTCGGATGTACATATCCATATGCGGATAATCCATATATTTATACTAGTCTATACTACCCGGCGTTACCCGGGCTTCTTATATCCAGAACATGTGAAAATCAAACAATAACAATAAGGAAGAAGGGGTAGATTGTCCAGGTTTCATGGTAGCCTGTATTTTCCGCAGGGTCCTAGAGAGTAACTATCCAAAATTTGGTCCAGATTGGCCAAAGGGTTTAGGAGTTAATAAGGAACATACAGACAAATATTCTATTACGCCAGCCGTCGCCGGTCGCCCATAGCCGCTGCCATCGCGTGATGTACGGAGCGCGGCCCTCACACTCTATTTTTCCGCTCAGCCCCTTGATAACGTACCGCGATACTTAATAGCTGTAAACGTTCCCAGAAAGATGACGAATCGTATAAAAAAGATTCATCGAAATCGGCGTAGTAATTTTTGAGTTAAAAGATATCGTACAGACAGACACCTTATTTTCGATAGCTGTGTCACCCAACTTCGCCCGGAACTGAATTTGGACGCCTGGTGATTATTTTTCTTCCGTTACTCTAAAGTTTTATTATTTTTATTTTATGAGGGGCAATTGAACAACATTCTCCGACTCGTTTCACATTTTTGATTGCTGTTCAGTCACCTGGTTACTTATCATGATGGTATATAGCCTATAACACTCCCAGGATTCCAAGGAATGCGTTAGTCGAAGTTTCATCAAAATCGGTTCACCCGTTTTGGAGTTTATCGCGTACATACAAAGTTAGTTACACACAGAAATCGCCTTTTATAAGATGTAGAGATATACATATGTATATCGACAGTGACAGAGAAAAACGGCCGGATATTTATTTGAAAGGCGTAATCCATTTATTTTGAGATTAATGCAATTAAGGTGAACCCTTAAAGATGGATGTTCGTCGTAAATCGACAGAAAGGATATACACGTGGTTCGATAATGTTCTGCGACTCTTGAAAGAGCTCTATACGATCTTGAATGAGCTTTGTCTCAATTAATTCCTTTATATTTTAGTTTTTGACTCACTTCAGGTTTCCGTTTCACTCCCATTCGCCCCACCTATACTTTTTTCCATTTTGTCTTTGCAGAGTTTTATATTGACTAAACAGTAATTTCAGCTGCCACGGTGTAAGATAAAAAAATTGTTTTTATACAACAATAGAAAGTCTTTGTACAATATTACGCTCCAACAAAAACTGAATACATTGTCAATGCATAATTAAAACATAATAAGACATTTCAAAGTGAATTTTAAAAAAATTTTACAAATGCTTATATTACACGGTTACAGATTTTTGTGATTTCTTATATCAAAGGAAAGGATCTTACATTACTCACAGGTAATAGAGGTATATGCGTACAACCGATTCCATGATGTCTATGCACTCTAATGACAGGCCTAAAATTGCCAACCTGAAGTGAACCTGATACCGTCTTGCATACACCTTCCTCGAATAAAAGAGTTTGGTCAGTTCTCAGAATGATGGGGTTGGTCGTGCGACTAGCATTTCTATGCACGCGATACCCAGGGTCGAGGGGGAGTTCAGAATCATTTGAAATTATAACGTTCTATCAAAAGCCTGGTATTGAAATCACTTCGTCGAATACAAAAGAAGAAGGTGGGGGATGAAGTCTGAAAAGCACGCGTGCTACTTCATGATTTCGTTCGCGTAAAAATGGATTCACCAAACTCCCCCCAGCTATCCAATCCCTTTACCCAAGGGAGTACTTTGTAATTTACAACGTATTCGAAAAAGCATCTCGTCGCAGCTCGACTCCCTGAGACGAGCCGAGAAACAATGAAAGCTCTGTCAAGTGCTCCATAGAGAAAGCCGATAGAGAGACACCCTTGGGACACGATAAGAAAAGTGAAGGAATTTACCCCTATACGTACGTGGAAAAACGGATATCGTAGGACTTCCTGGATTCGTGGGAGACGTAAACTAAACGAATTCTAGTCGAAAAGACACCCCTTGTATTTTCGTGTGCCATCTTGTCCCTCTAGTCCCGCGAAGCGTTAACTGTGGTATTACATAGAGTCAAGGGGATGATGTATCTACAAATTTCAGGCTGTGTTCCCCGTGTTAATTTTTCTCTCCCTCTCTCGTTCACAATTTCATCTCGCGATAACCTCGTCTATTTTGTTTTTCATTTCCACCAAGTCTCTTCCCCGTCGATGAACTAAGGTAAAGATCTTTCAAAGTCTCACATTGTTATAGGAGCTCGACTGCGTAAACAAGTAGCAAAGCGCGCAATTTCCCGTTTCTTCGGTGTTGATGCCGAAAGAAAAGGAATTTGTCAAACTGTAAAAGCGACTAGTACTATTTCTTTGTGTATACCAAACACAGTAGGAACTGCATCGATTCAAGATGGCTGCCGAGGAAATTGACGTTCCAGGGGATATCGCAGATACAACACGGATGCATCGCGTTAAGGAAAATTGTTTCCCTTCGGGATTTAGTTGTGGCAGAAAGTAAGGGTTGGTGGATACTTACTAGGATATGTCAAGGGGAAGCTAAGAGAGACAGAATCTCGACCTGTTCCTGGAATTGCGAACAATCTCCAGGCACGCCACGTGCTTATCGCTTATTATCCAAGGACTACGTGGGGATCGTGGTTCTTTTACATAATAAGATGATACGTATGCCGGACAGCTGAAAATCCTGGTGACTTGCAATATGAGGAACGGTTGGGCGTCCAATTACTCGGCTGTTACCGCGTCCATCTCGATCTACGCTTTTACTCTTGGAGTGTGATACCCACTGGCTACACCATTTCGTGTTAGCGACCCTTGAGAATTGTCGCGCGGCATCGAGAACGAAGTTTTCACTGGATATCTAAAGCTTTCGAATTTCTATTGAGACGAAGAGGCTGCTTTTCTTCGATTTCCTAAAGGTGCCTCAATGAAAAGCATTTCGAGCATAAAGTCTCCCTTGTCGACGTTGACCCGGCTCTGCCCTCTTTTTCTTTCACCCCTGTAATTCGGAATGGAAGGTCTCGTAAGTGGTAACCTTGCCCTCAAGGTTTTTCAACGGTACCAAGAGATTCTCAATGCAGTACCTAGGTTACTTCCACTGTGATCTTTTATAATCCATATTGTACACTTTTACCATGAGAATTATACTCCCTGGATCAGTAGTGCATCCTTCTTGAAGAGATATATCCAAAGAGGGTGAGAACTCCCGGTTATTAGAACTAGAACAATAACCGTAGGGAGGGTATAGCAGACGCCAAGCATAATGGGTCGCTAGCTAAAGGTGTAGTCAGACGTGAAAGGGCTAAAGCGACTTCCTCCCTCTTATCCACAATTCCTTCCCATAAGGGTGCATTCGCACGAACATGAAATCGCAGATATAACACTATTCGTGCTTTAGCGTCTCATCGGATTCTCCGCTATCGTCTTTCAAGATTCCTGGCTATACTGGTACTTGTTAGAAAAAGATTTTTCGGTCCACGAGAGAATCCCGAGAATATCCGCTCCTTGATATCTATGAAGTAACTCGACAGACTTTCGTAGTTTTCCTCGGATCAGTGAAAAATAGCCTTTTCAACGGAATCAAAAGAGAATTCGAGATTTCCTATGAGCGGAACCAATCCAGAGATTCCATTCGCATTTGAATGCATCTATAAAAGGCTTAAGTAGTCGACTTACTACGGAAATCAGCACAAGCTAAGTTCCTTCTTGGTTCTCGAGTGAGGGACAGGATTATGCTACGGAGGCTGTGATCGATCCGCGCAACCTGAACAATTGGACGTTCTATAGCGAGTAACGGATGTGACATCAGCAGGCGCAATTTCCCGGGCAAATAGCAGAAACCACTAAACCCAAAATTGTCCTGAATTGCGCGTACCAGACTTACTTAGTCGGTAATATCCGCAATGCATAGTGCTTCTTGTTTTAGCATCGGGATCGATAGTTACGCAACTATTTGCAAGTAGGGTATCCGACTGTGTTTATATAGACAGATAGTATCGTCTGCTCTCTGCATCTATTCTGTTTTTTCTCTTTCTCTTTCTATCTCGTATTACCATTTGCTGGTTTACACCGTCTTATACATTCTTTAACCCTCTCTGCATAGTGTGGTCTCTGTGTGTGTGCTTATATATATACGTGTACCAACGTAAAAATGTCCCGGGCGTACACCGCAACGTTGGCAACCCTGACTTCGATTGATAGTGTAATCCAATATTATAAATGGTCGCCACGAAGATCCCAGGAAAAGAAGCGCAATCTATCACTCCGCCCTGTCTTACGGGGTTAATCCCTCTCTTATAGTACCGATTTATTCCTTGCGCTATGATTAATTGATTACTAATGCCATAATATCTTTGACGGGCCATTATTACCATTACTCGATCAAGCGCTTTGAATATTCGCTTGGCATTAACGTCTCGTTTCCTCCGTCGATAGTACAGAAATTTTTCGATAAACTTTATTAATGTTTTTTTTTATACTATTTGCAAAAGAACGACGATATTTTCCAAATTTTTCGTTATGTGAATTTTTTATTTTTTATATTCTCCGATTTTCTCTCACGGTCACGGTGCGTAGTTATATGTATATGCATATACGTATACGCGTTTTCACGTAACTCCTCAGCAGAAAAAAGTAAGAGGATCGTAACCGCAGAGAAGCAGCAGCTTTGTTTGCTTTTATCAATTCGGAGGGAAATCTGCTGGAAAAGGAAATTTTTCTCGGCGATGAGCTCAAACGAGGTTGGCAGTATTCCTTGCCACGCTGTACATGCTGCTCGATAGGTGCTGAGAATCGCAGATTACAAACTTGCTGACGCGCTTTGTAAAGGCGGCGCAGTTTTTGCAGTTGAATTTTCAGATAACGATCGCCCGTTTTCTCGTCTGCCTGCCTTGGCTTGTATAGCGAATCCTTATTTCAGACAGTCGACTCCGTCCCAGTGCTGAGAGATTCTTCGATTTTTCAAATCAATTTTACAATGAATTGAGATTCTGGCTCCGTAATATCCAAGGAATAGATTCGCGTGCCGTGAAACGAGCATCGGAAGATTAAACCAATAAAAAGGATTCAACCAGAAATGAAATATGATTTCGGCAATCGATTCCTCTTACCAAAAAAAAAATTAATAAAATTTGTCCCGTCAAATAATTTCTCCATGTTTGTTTGTTAGACTGTAACGTTTTTTCATATTAGCTCGCGTCTCCTTCGAATTCCTTCTCCTCTCTCTTTCTCTCTTATTCCTTTTTTTTCATATCTCTCTTTTTCCCTCTTTCTCCCTTACCCACATTTATTCTCTTTCGCTTTGTATTATTCATGCTTTCGTTTATTGTCGATGTAACTGAACATTTTTTCCTCCCTGCCGCGACTATAAGGGTTCGGGTGGATGCTAAGAGCCATGTAGATATACTGGCGCCTGTGTCGATTTAACGAAGCAATTTAAATGTCTGAGTTGGTCTCCTTGATGTGTGAAAAGAGGGAGGATGAAAGTAGCCGTAATGGAAACAATAAGAGTAAACGGCCATGGATATATCAGAGGAGCGCATCGTCCTTTCCCGTGTTATACGGATACGATGCCTTTCACGATTCCGTTACGTTATTTTACAAGTATAAACCAATGGCGATCGAAACTTAGCTCCTTACTATTCACGAATGCGTGTAATATGCATATCTCTATCTCGTAGCTACATGCACTTCCTCTCGATCGGTAATATCGAAAAACTAAACAACCTCGCATGCACTTGTAGCAAATGTACTATATCCAACAGTTTCCGTGGCTCTCGATGCTTGCATAATGTACGAAATGAGGTATAGTGCATACATCAAAACTTCTCGCATAATCCAATAACCTGACGTTTTCTAACCTCCTGCATTAATTCTGCCTCTCAAATCCACAAGCGGCTTCAATAACATCAATTACGTTTATGCACTATGAGAAATTTAATTGATTCTTATTAATAGAAATATATTTAAGAATCATTTCTTGAATTCTCTTTAGCTGTCATTCACGTCTTACACAGAATCTCCGAGAACATTCTGGAACGTCAAATTGAATAGTAAATCAGTTTTTTGACTTTATACGTTGATACAGTTACATATACACGGAGAAAAGAGGACAGGAACGATTACTGGTCAGCATGACAATGAAGCCAAGTTAGCACAATAAACAAGGAACACATGGCGTCAAATCGTAACGATTGCCTAGAGGAAAGTATTGTTGGATTCCCAATGATCACAATAAATTATGGGTTGAAGTCTTTATTCAACAACTAATAACCCGTTTTTGGAATGACTGTAACTATTACTCTATCGGTGACCTGACTGAATATATCAAAGGTTTTGCGAGGATTCACTATTGATGGTTGCCTGCTTTCTGCCCGTGAAGTGCGATGGGGGTCCTTTTTAAGGGTTTTGGGAGATATGGAGGGAGAGGAGCGTCTGGGTTTGGAAATTTGTAATATTTAAGTAAATTTTATGAGGGGCAAGGCCCAGGTATTCAGGGTTTGTTGAGTGTTTTTAGGGTCTGATAGGAAGGATTAGTGGGTAATGCCGGAATATTGTGAGTATGCTGGAATAATGGGTCCTAAGTTATATGAGGGAGCAATAAGGGAAACTGAACTAAGTACTAAGGATAAGGTTTGGTTACGTACATGTAAAAAGAAAGTATAAAAAGAATAATTTGGAAGATTATACAACAGTATTCGTTATCTACTATAAGGTAACCATTGTCAGGTTGATCATAAACGTAGGCATTATCGAGAAGTACGGCATATCCAGCAATAAATGCTAGGCTACTGTCAACAGATCCTTTCCGGCGTGAGAAACATTGTTAAATACACAGAAGGCTTAGTTCTGTAAGTAGCGTATATCTACTCGGTGCAGCACGGTAACAATTCCCTTGTTGCACAAGAACCATGACTATGGTGCGCGACAATTGGTGCCCTCTGCACGTGTTCTATTGCCAGTGCCAGTGCGTCTTGTCGCGTCAGTGGCAGCGATTGTTGAGCACCATATTCATGGTTCTAGTGCAACAAGGGAATGGTTACCGTGCTGCACCGCGTAGGTATACGCTACTTACAGAACTGGGCCTCTTGTTTATTTTACAATGTTTCTCATGCCGGAAAGGATCTGTTAAAAGTAGCCTAGTATCCGTTGCCGGATTTGCCGTACTTCTCGATAATGACTACGTTGCTGATCAACCTGGCAATAGTTACCTTGCAGTAGGTAACGACTACTTTCCTCTAGACAATCGTTACGATTTGACGCCATGTTCCCTCTTTCACTGTGCTAACTTCATTGCCATCCTAGCCAGCAATTCGGTCCTGTCCTCTTTTCTCCGTGTAGTATATGTATATTTATATAGTTGAGAAAAACATGACGTGCCAGTACGATTTGATGCCACGTAGATGCAGGATGCATAGTTGGCTGCATTAATGGCAATCTCGTTGCATTCGTATTCTGTTGACTTAATGGGACGTACAGAGAGAATTCAATTCCACGCTCGATTATGCAGCCAGCTTGCGCGGATTACGCGTTACATGTCGGCGTTTTGCGTTGATGAAAGGATTACGTACGTCGATAACATACAGATGCATCTGGTTTCGCGTTTCGGCTATATTGAGCTCGCGGCCGATCCAGTCGGTTTCTTCGCTCGAGCGAATCTAATACGCGCAATGCTATTCTTCTTGTTACCTGCAGCTCCTCGTGAAGTTGCCAGGTCGAGTGCAATGCGAGTCAGGATGCGTGTGCTGGTATCTACCTGAATCCTGTATATAGCGCACTATCCTTAGGGGAGAAGTATACTTATTGTACTGGGTTGATCCGTGAAGTGCAATTTATGAAATAATTATAGTCTATTATATACGGTAACTTGTTTCTACGAACATTCCTTATGTAGGTTCTTCTTGTTTTGCGCTGTTTTACAAGTCAGATGGACAAGTTTATCTCAACTGGGTATAAACGCTGAGAATAATATTGTCATAGACGTAAAAGTTATAGGTAGATACTAAAGTTTCGAAATAACGAGAATTAATCCTTGCAATTGCATTGGCAGCGCATAATGATTTTGCGTAATAACTGCACCCTGAGTGCGTTTAACGATCTATGACCGGAAGTACTGTAACGTAGTTAGCTTTGCTTTGCACAGAGCTTTAACCGTGTTAAAACTGTTTTTGTTTCACGAAGATCACGTAGACGCTCGTATAGCCTTTGAAGCTCTTATATAGGTCCACAAAAAATTGCATAAACCTTGTAAGTAATAATTCATCCCAGAAGTTAAAGGATGTAATTTGTCGACAGTATCTGAGTTAGAAAATAATTATAGAAGTAAAAATATTATGTTTAAATAGCACAAGTCAATATCGCATGATTGTCAACGATATAGTATCGGTTAAAAATGTATTACCTGTAACCATATACATGTTGAGTAACGAGAAATTCATTTGAGTGAAACCGCACGTTCAATATTACGAGTTAAAATTTGTTAGATTGGTTAAAAGCAGCAGAGACAATCGCGTTCACGACAAAGGATTCATTCTCGGAATGCTGCTCAATCGACACGTTGATTCAATAACCGTCCACTTTACGAAGTGCCCAGAGCATATAGACGCATTGGTTCTATTTTATTAGATACCTAACGCAGAACCGTGAGAATAGGAGATAAAGCTTAATCGGAAATGACGAAAAAGGGAAGTTTGCAAACGAGTATTCCACTAAAGGAATCTACATATATATATTATACAGCTATTTATAGATCTATATATAGCATACCACCCTAAGAAGAAAGGTATACATCATGAGGGCACTTTCGGTAGTAAGTATTATTCAACCGAAAGAGAGAGACTTCTGGTATAAGAATGGTTAAGTAACAAAAAGTTCATGGCCGTAGAACAAAAGTTATCCAGGGAAACTCCTTACCCTTAACAAGCTTTCTTAGGAAAACTTGGCCCGTTTGCCCGTATTTGAATTCGGTCTCATCGAGGCTGCTGGAAATGCGGTGAGGCTGACTGGGACAACAAGACCAATTAAAAACTACAGAAAGTAAGTACGCTGGCCGAAGCTGAAGCTCTTTCTATTATGTTTCTATGTTTCTTCTTCGTTCTTTGCCATATATATATATATATATATTTGTATCTATACCCGCGTATATCTACCCATCTAGACAGTTACGTACTGATATCAAGGTTTTCTGGTGTCTCGCTATAGGTATACCGGAGAACAAGAAACTCTTTGGTACTTTGAAGAACTATGACTCGCTCATGCGATCAAATTATAGTTTAAACAGCTGCAGAAGGAGTACAGAATTTGTAGCCTGAATGGAGCAAGAACAAAAGTTTATTCTAGTTTTGATTGGTTGGATATAACAAGTGCTTGAGAGATTGTTGATGATTTTGGATAGCGAACACTGAGACTGTTATTTAGAGAATATGCAGAAGAAAAGTGACACTGATTATGAGTGCGATAAGAGAATGTTGATGATTGATTATAGATTCGGTAAGTTCGCCTTTACCTTTTCTTTTCTGCTCTGTACAAGCATTCTTCTATAGCCTTTGTAAATCTGCAATATCATTTGCTAAATTTTACAAGTGATTTGTAAATGTAATTGGAAAAGCTTATACTCTTAGGTGTTATTTGATACCTCATGATAGATCATATTGTCATTGGAAAAACTGTAGAACTGAACTCGGTTGGCCCAGTTAAAGGAAGGCATCGTAGGCAAAGTTCTAGACAACTACTAACTACTTTTAGTTGATACACTCCGTATAACTGCAGAGATAATGTTATCATAACGTTAATAATCTAAATATTGCCATTAAACCTTGACCTTTGATATACGTAATTGTATGATTTATGCTGATTGTTGAATTGCACTGTAATCTTACAAATTACCAAGGATTAGACTTTACAATATATATATATATATCGACAATCATCCGTGGCACTGCTTTTAGTACTAATTAAAAAATATCGGAGAAGTTATACAGGGGGATTGGACAACGCTATAGGATTAATTGTAAAAGTACTCATCTTAAATCCCAAAGGGATATTCCATCAAAAGTGAATAATACTCGACGACTACAAAACGTCTTGTTAATGATCTGACACTTTTTAAATCAGGATGAACGTCTGGATAATACCAATTAGGCACCAGCAATATTCACGTGGCGGTGCCTCGAGATAAGGTTATTTATTTGACGGGTTAATTTATTCCGAATAAAAAGAGCTTAGACCACAGCAGCTTGGTTGGGTACTCGACTCTCGTTTTAAAATCCAATACAATCCCCATTGAGTTTTTCTCTCTTTTATTATGGAATACGAGTACCATGCCAAGAATCGACCCTATGGGTTATGAATAGATAATGTCAAGGGTCAGAATTCTATGAATCTTTTCCGTTATTTTCTCCCAAATGCTCAAGCCTTCGTCCTTCCTGTGTATTCCCTATTTCCAATGCACTGCAAGTACTCGCATAACTACCCCAACTAAACTACCCCTATTCCATGAAAATCCCATTTCACTATATGGTTATCCGAAACAAATCGAATTTCCTTGAATTAATTATACTATATCGGAATCAAGGAAGATCCCCTTCGTATTATCGATCAGTGCTTCCTCATCGATTACCTATCCCCTCCACCCTCTTAATTCTTATTAATAATTATTATTGCCTTTTTTTCCCTGTACTCGACTATCTCTCCTTCTGATAACTATAACGTGCTCCAGTGTAAGTCACCGTGTATATTACACCAGGGACTGGTGGTAGTTCCTCAGTATGTTCTAGTATGTATACGAAGTGGATAGATCGGTATAATATCAGGCAAAGAGTAGGAGCGAGTAAAATGCCCCAAGAGGAACAGAGTGGGAGCGCGAGTATGCGAGGAAGAAAGGAAGGAGAATGAAGGAAGGAGAATATTTCGAGCTTACTGTGTTGTGCCGCAAGCAATACCACTAGTCCACGTCTATCCTGTTCGATTCCAAAGTGTTCCTTCGTTCCTATATTTATTTCCCTCTCTCTTCCGCGTTCCTGTAAGTGCATTTAACAGAGGACACTGCTATACTATCCTCTTGGTTTCCTTGCACTTGCCTGTCTCTCGTTAGTCCAAGTCTGTGATAAGTTTAACGGTGAATCTTGACGTCTCGTTTTATTTTTACTTTTGAAATTGAACACGTTTTTTCGTGAAGTGGACGAAGTGGCTAATTGATATAATTCAAGGAAGTGTATTTAAAAGATAATGCGAATACGTTTATTGAAGTGTTTAGTGTTTTCATGTAATTTGGTGTTGTAACGGGTGGAACGATCTGTGTGTGATATGACGTATTAGTTGTTTATCTGTTCTACGAAGAGGTAGAAACGTTCAAAGGATTGGGTGCGCTCAGATAATTGGCTTGGAAGTTTTACTACTTCCGTTTTATCTTGACGTTTTTCCTTCCGGACAACAAGCTTCTCACGGGAGTTTTCTTCGGTGGAAAAACCGGCGGGGAATTAAGAGCACCAGCGTAACGTAACGAACTGCCATCGATTTTCCTTTTATAGTAATTCACTTGCCAGTGAAAAACGCTTGTGTCACTTACATGATATTTTTCGTTTGCTGCTGCTGATACGTTCGTTGCTAATCCCTCTCACCTGTTGTCGCCAATTACGACTGCGCTTACGGAGCGATCAGTGCTTTATGAAGAATAAACATAAATCTTTAAGTGACATATTACGATATCTAATTCAGTGATAACGGCAATATTAATAATCTCACTGGAGATAATAATAATTTTCATCAAGCAGGTAAGTGCTTGGGAGAAAAAAAGGCGTTTCATTCCAGCATCAGTAATTGCGAATTATTCCCAGAAGAATATTCAATAATTCAATTGGCATCACAAAGATTTCAATCTCATTTTTTACTGCGGTATCAATTGTATGAACTTGATGGAGTCTCTCAAGATTCTCTGAGTCTCAGATAAACGCCCAAGGCTTATGTCCTTGAACTTTTGATCCCATCAAGGGTGATTTCCATTATTTGATGAGGATTATTGAAACACAAGTTTTACAAGGAAATGAAAGTCGTTAGTTGACATACTATCAAATGGAACAACCTGGCATAGTAGCATCTGAGGGAATCGAAACAAGCCACGTAAGTCCAGTACACGGGTTAGTTAGAGTATGTGACGTGGTCGGTCGATGCCGATAGGGCAAATACACGTCACGTCGTTATAATCGATGACAAGCGGGCTTGGTGCTTATGCGATTATGCACGCAGCTGCATTATCTTCGACGGTATCGTTAACCCGGTTCGGCAGGAACTTCCGCTTTGTGGTTAACAGGAACACAACAGGCCACTTCGACTAACAAGGGTAGTTACGTGTAGGACAAAGAAGAAATAAACTAAATTTCCTTGTTAGTCAAAAATATTGATATCCATGTAATTTTAATCGAGATCGCATTCGATTATTTCATTATGTAATAAATTCTTAGGTTTCCTTAGGAATCTTCTATGTAGATGCGTATAGTATATAGAGGCTTATGCAGTTTTTAACGCTGTAACGATATCGACGTACGAGTTAGCTTTATGGCTTTGAGATTACGACATATGCTCGTTATCAGTTATCAACTTATACAGGGTGTTCCAGCGCTATTGCGCTATTGAAAATATTCAAAGTTTACCACAACAGATTTTTAATATCTCGCATCGATTGGCCGCTAGTCGCAAGCGTGCATTTTAGCTGGGACACTCTGTATATACGACATTGAAGGTTTACATAAAGATGCTGATAACGCCACTTTCAAACTACATATGTAACTTTATAACGCAACGCGTATTCGAACCGGGTCGCTTCCAATTATCGTAGTTCCTACGCCTTGAGCATACAATTCGACGCCATTGTCGTAGTCGACGTCTGGAATTCGTTTCGTATGATTTCAATGTGTTCGCTTATACGAATATCGCAATAAGGTGTTAATAATTCGTGCGATAATTTTGCTCGTCCGAGTGCGTAAATAATCGCTTCGACGACTGATAGACACTTGAGCATTCGAAACGCTCTAGAAAACGATTGGAATGTCATTCATTTGCCAATGGTAAAACAATTGTACGTTTAATGGAAAATCTGAAATAGTTTGAAATCGCGAGACACTCAGCCAATAACTCGCGCTTCGTTTGGTCAACGTGGAATTAAAATGCTCAGAAAAGCTTCGGATTCTTTTTTTTTCTTTCTTCTCCCATCCATTATTTTAATCTGTCGATTGTACGTTTAATGTGCTTTCACGGGAATGGCCGATAACGATATATCACTGATTGCTTCATATTATCTCGGAAATATTCTATATCCAATACCTTTTATCGGGTTTTCACACGTTCTATACTTTTTGTAGTATAGTTAAAAGGAACTGTCACCGTAATCATAAATTTTTGCTGAATATGAGTATTTTTCTTGTTTTGTTAGGAGGAATTGTTGTCTTTGTTTGTTATTGTTTCTACCCATTCATAATATCCGCCGACAAAGTTTGCTGACGTTGGATCACTAGCATTATGCTTACGTATTACGCAGTTTCGAATTATCAAGGCATTATGTCGGGTTTCGCATTCGCATCCGGATATCATGTACAGGGTGTCCCATGGGAAGCTGTTGTGACTAATCAGCTGTTATTTTGAAACACATGCAGGTAACGGGAGAAGTAAACTAGCTTTAAATGGAGGATATTTGTCAATTTTGTTCGCATGTAGATTAAACACAATCATAAGTATTTATCTTTATCTATAAAGTTGCTTATCTATAAAATTGTTTATCTCAGTGGTAGATATTTTCGAAGTGGGCACCATCAGAATCGCACAGCAATCAAGTCGTTTTGAAAAACTCGCTCTAATAAAATGTATTCTGTGATACCACGCGACTACTTCTTGAATGGCTGCTGTCGATTTTTCTTTTTTTTCGGCTTTTCGACATAGCGCTGGTCTTTTATGCATCTCCGCAGGACATTTTTAGAAAATCCAATAAAAATGTATAAATACTTTTAGTTGCGTTTAATTTACATACGAATAAAATTAACAAATTTCCTCTATTTAAAGCTATTTTACTTTTTCCTTTCCCTGCGTGCACTTCAAAATAACAGCTGATTAGTTCCAACAACTTCCCACGGAACACCCCTGCGCCGTGAGTTCATCTATCTATTGATCGATCATATGAGAAAGCTAACAGAAATATAAATGATCGCTTCCCACGAATAATGATGTATGGATTGACTTTGCGAAAGTCCTTCACAACAGAACTCGCCTTGTTCCCGTGACTTCGTTTCCAAGGATCGATTAGCTTGGAAATAGCATGGCAAACGGTAGGATTCGATACGCGCTAGGAAATGGACGCGTAATTAATTCATCGCACGCAAATCGATTCGTCGATTGCAATTTTCAACGAGTTTCAACAGAATTTCCCTAAGTACTAATATCACGAATAGCAAACGCGAGCAAATCGATAATTAATTTAAAAATTGTACATTAATTCCTTCAATTCTATATTTGACATACTGCAATTATTTGCTTCGAATTATCAATTAGGCTAGTCTGAAAAAGACACAAGCCATATACATACGTCATGACACGAGGAAAATCGTAACGATACCAGTGTGATACGGGCAATCAGTTTTACCAAAGACATACAATTTATGGGAAACTTCGTGGACAATGGAGAGTAGCTGCACGGCTAGGGATACATTGTTGGTACATGGGTCAATAGACGGCCATTGTATTGCCGTGTTTTCATGAATCACTGGTCCATACACTGCATGCTAGATCGCTCCGTTTAAAAGCGTTGCCGTTCCGATAGGAAAGGTCAGGTCACAAGGGCCTCCATTTTGCTGCCTTTAGATTCACATAATGTCGCTCCACTGTTAGGCATACGATTATATTTATTTCTCGTTCGACTACTTTAATTATGTATAGTGGAATAGAGGTAATTTGAAAAATAAATATTTTAATACGCGTATCTGAGGATAGAATCAACAATCTTTCAGTTGTGACATTGATAACCGTACGCCATTGGAATATTTCATGCTTTTTTTTAGTAGTTGTGGAAAATCGAGTACTCTTGCTTTACAAGTTCTATTTCCATAACGACTCGAGATAAATTTCTTTTACGAGTGAGTTTCATGTTATACGTTTGCATTTTGTATACGGCAGAGCGTTGGATTTCAAAAGTATCAAGAGAACATGATTTTTTATTATACAGTATCGGGTATAGAGACAAATACCATATTTTTGTATTTAATTTTTGTTGTACATCCTGTGACGTATTTGATTAAAAACGTTTAATTTTCGCAATTTTTTAGACCGTTAAAATGACGTATAGTTACCTAAGCAAATCGCATTCCAGCGACAAACTCGTGTATCCCTCTCGATGCGAACTTGACCTTAACAACACACGTCAAAGAACATCCGCGCCAACGCGTCTCATACTCAAAGATAGTCTGCCGTGAGTTAACGATGAGTTTTCAAGAAAACTTTCTGGCAGTTTACCAAAAAAGCGTGAATGACCCATATGTAAAAATAACATTACGACAGAAGTACAAATAGCTGTCGCAAGATCATAGATAGTCCCAAGAAATATGACAAAGTGCTCATTTTCTTTACGTCAGTGCAATTCGACTTATTTTTATAGAATAGTCAGAAACAGGATTCTTGGAAATTTACATAGAAAAAAAAAACTAAAAAAAGAGTGTTGTTTCACATACCGGTATCGGCAATCATAATTGGACACTGGGCAGTCAGCTACTGTAAACATTTCAGTTATTTTCATTGCCCTAGTCATAATTGCCAATCGCGCATAGAATAATGCTTGGAAAGCAAGAGATACACGCATACTCCGTGCTTGTAGTACGTGCAAATAACGTTACGCCGTTACGCCGTGGTCATTTAGCCATTGACAGATAAGCCAACTCGAGTATCGGAGCCAACGTAAATACGTCGACTAAGTGACAAATCGATTTGGTGGCTGGAGAATAATCTGGCGCACTTTGGTATCCAATCCAGTGTACAATGCATAGCGACCGATGGTATACCTGAAGGCAACGAGTCTATTGTTTATTATTTGCTACCGATGTAGCCTTGAGGACCATTTTGAATTCCGCATTCAAAGACAAGTTTGGTATAAGAATAAAAACACGATGAGAAAAAAAAAGGAAAAGAAAATAAGATAATAGGTCAACTATTGGAAAATTATCTGTAATATAGTGAGAATTCCATCAGGATAGCGGGATGGTTATGCATTATTAAGAATTCTACCAAAAGAAATTTCCATTTTACGAACATTTTCTACGTGTGAAATAATATCGTTAGAATAAGGGATACGTTACCATCCAATTTTCTTGGCTTTTGTCAAGACTCATTATACAGTGTCGCCATTGAAACATGTAATAAAGTATTTATGGAGGTTATTGATTTTAACGATCGTACCGATACCCAGTATACTAAGGTTGTAAAAAAAGTTGGCAGTAAAGGAGAAACTGCACACCACACGGTATAATAGGTAATTTAAAACGTATTTCATTTACGTCAATTTATTTAACCAGGAGAATTATACGAGTGAAATAAACATCATAATATCGGACTTGTCAATCCATCTGACTAATCCATTGAGTAATGACAAAATTTCATTTGATCCAATCTCTTACAGTCGAATATTTCGAGGTCACAACTTGTCGTTAGTGATTTTTCCATGAAAAATATATCAGCCAGATAATCGCTATATAGCTAATTGACGTATTCAATCAATCAATATTTCATCGAATACTTTATGCATCGGTACAAATATTTCCGCCAGCAAGGTGCATCGGTTGGCCCATCCGTTTTCGCATTAAAGCCCCCATCACCAATTATCGCGCCTCACGCCCAGCCCCGCCCGCTTATTAAAACTTGCCTAAATGCTGGAGCCACCCTTCCAATTAAAACATGCAAGTAGCACGTCACGCGATGCAGACCAACACCTACCTATAACCTAATTAGAATACAAGCCTATATAGTCTAAGTGTAGATATATACATTTAGATCATTCTTGCTTGATAGTAACAATTACTAAGGTGTAAATTAGATTCTGGCAAATCACGTAATCGTTTAGAAATCTTAGTTGCATCTTTGTGCATCCATTCCGTGACATACGGTTGTACGCGGGATGTGTAAATGAATCGTTGGAGTGTACAATCGTTGTACTAGGAAGAGGAATCGAAGGAGGAGGAGTTAAAATACAGTGTGAGAATGTGAAGTGGGTTCCGGAGTAGACAGGCGTGATTCCGGAAGCGGAGATCGTTTTCTATTCCAAACTGGCTCAGTTCAATTAAGATGTTTCTTGTAAATCAGCTCAGTCGACGAACATTGCAGTAACTAATTTAAGTAACAAGCGGCAACAAACTCTCCCCACTTGGTGAATTAACTTTCCCGATTCTCTCTAGGTTTCTAATCTGTCCTTGGAAAGTTAGACACGCACGCCCTCGCAGTTTCAACACTTTTAGACACTTAGGGACAGCAGATTAAATTAAATTAAGCTAGTTAACTGAGTCTTTGACAAGAAGACACGTGTATTAACCGTCTTAGGATGGTCGAATTTTACATAACGCATACGTATACTGTAACAGTATAATAAAAACAGAAAATTAACGGAAACAAAATTCGGATCCTGTGACGTACGTGTACCAGAGATATATCTATATTTGATATATGAGATATATATGAAAAGTAAATATCAGCCCTTAAGCGGGTTTTCGTAATTGCATGGAGCCCGAGGGTAAAAAGATTTTGAAAGTGGGTAACGTTAACGCATCGTTCATGTACAATGGTAACGGATTTGCAATTGTCAGAGCTGGAGAGGAAATGTTTTCATATTTTTGAGTGACATTTCCAACGGGTCCGCCGGAGGCCGGATCCAACTACCTGATTGGCGTTTTTAATTTTCTATTCCTACCGCACAGAGGACCAAGCAGTGCCGTTTTACGTGCAAATTCCGGAATGGTCCAGTTGAATAGAATGGCTAGGCATTTAATTCCCCGGGAATAGAGAAAAAGAGAGATGAAAATACCAAACCTGCATTCCGCGATCCCGACAGTCTGCGACGGATCTGCCGACAAGGACGTGACACCTTTTTTTTCTGACGACCATCACGATGAAAGATTAAACCAGGTTTTCGCACGGGAAAGACAGCCTTGCCATTAGGGCGTTGTATGATGCCGGTATGATGCCGGTTTCCCGTGGCGGGACCACTTTTCACGATATAATCGAGTACTAGAAAGCAAGAATAACACGCGAATGAAAATACGTGAAATTCCACAAAAATGCAGGGAGGCTATTATGGTTGGTTCTCTTCTGCCATCCTCCCCTCTCCCTCTATATACTCGCGAAGTACAGTAACGCGCGTATTTTTAAAACAAACAAAGAAAACGCACGAATAAAATATACAAAACTGCTCGTGTCGTTGGAATCTGCACTTGCGAGTTGCGGGTAAATATCAGACCGCAAGCGATTTTAATCCTGAGCATGCTTATTTTAACCCCTTGTCCCATGTTAAAAGAATACAACGGTTTAGTGAATTAACCGGATGCTTTAATTGGAATAATATACACAGGGTGTCCCAGAACAACTTTTCATCCAGAAAATGGGCGATGGGTGGAGGTGCCCCGAGTACCCTCCCGCAATCCGTTTTCCAAAATTCGCAATAGTTTTCAAATGG
>JARQST010000610.1:0-13122 GCA_030142225.1 Pachycephus smyrnensis
AGTCGCTCGAAGTTGAAAATATCCAGCATCATATGGACGTCGCTAGCGATGAGCGATGCATGAATTGGCACCTTTAAGCGAATATCGGAACGCACCCTTTGTGACCTCTATGAAGTTAGCCGGACAACTTCGACTTTTTAAATTTTTTCTTTTTGCACCACCATGCCCGCAGCGCTTTAAGCGAATATCGGAACACACCCTTAAATTTGCACCACCAACCAAAGAAAAATTAAGAACTAATTGTCCTCGCCTACTCAACTGAATTTGTTAAATTCCTTTATAAAATTTGAACGCGATTTCCTAAGCAAATGAGCAAAAGTACTGTTGCCTGTGCTTCTACTTTTTTATTTATGGCGTCAGAAGGTACGAAATCAACGAACGTGATCGTAGCCATGTATCATGTTATCTGCAGCCCTGCATGTTGGTAACATTGTGACTTAACCTGTCAGAAGTGAACCAGCAGATCTCGGCTGACCAGAAGACGATTAGTACACGCAATTTGCGATCGGGCGATTTTATCCAAGCTCGGTTTTGAAACGAAACCAAAAATTCTTGTTGACGCCGTCTGCCCTGAATTCATATTTCCGATCCACTTAAGAATACTTCTCCAGAAGCGTCTTGGTATGCGGTGGTAAACATCGACAGGTGAGTGCGCGCTTTTTGTCCTCGAAGCTTTTTCTTTTAAAAACCTCTTTCTCAAAATAAAATTAACTATGATTCCAAATATTTGATTACGTTTTATGAGTATAGGGCTATAGCTTACTTTCAGTAAGATATTCATATGTTAATGAACGTTGTGGTTTTTACCGCTATTAATTTCTTGGGGATATTTCCATGCGGACGTCTTCATGTAACGGAATCGGTCTAGCAATAAACTACAATTTCTTGTACATGTGTTTTTTATTTGAGATCGCTTTGGCTTTTTAATAGATGTTTGATAGCAACTGTTTAGTAACGAACTTGAACTTTTGATCTAATTGTAAAGGATGAGCATAAAAATGACTATATCTTCAATAAATATCAGATTGATGAACTATTCCATGCAGACAGAGCATGTTTATATAAAATAAACAAGCATTTGACAGAATTTGGTTTAATTCTGTTCCTTTGCATTGTTAGAATACCTTATTGAACTACTATAATATGGCATTATTCATTGATTAGTCACATATATATATATATATATATTTGTGTTCATACGTGTGTGTGTGTATATATATGTAAATACAAGTATATATTCCCCATAATATTACTCTAAAATATTGATTTTGAAAGATTATCTGCTCTTTTAACGCTTATTAATTATCTGCATAATCATTGTTTTATAACTTATCTTGTACTAGCAAAATATATCAGATATACTATTACAGTATTTTATCACTCATATCATATTTACCATGCATTGAAAAAATAATGTAATTGCTGCATGTTTTATAATCACTGGGAAACTTTTGTTGCTATAAGCGGCCTTCCCAGATTATGACAACTAGTAGTGGTGTACTTGGTAGAAAATTTGAAAAAAATCAGATTCCTGACTGGTAAAAATTGTTCAATACGAATGTTTCTGCCAATCAGGAGTCTGATTTTTCAGTTGTGTGATTTATATGACTAATCGGGGCAGATTCCCTCACGCAAATTGTTTTTTCTTATATAATGTTAGTGACACAATTGTTTTATGAAGTAAATATAAATGACAAATAATTATTAAGAAACTGTTCTCAATAAACTTTTTAAACGTTACACGTATAATACCAATTAAACGATACAGTCGAATTTCCAGTATGGTCTGGATATGTTCTGAAAGTATCTTATATCTGTGTGCCACCTGATGATAACATACAATGCTTATAATTGTTACTAAGATTCTCTTTCTCGATGCAATACCCAATTAGAGTGTCTAAAGTTTAAGCAGTGTGAAATTAGTTAAACTAGTTTTTGTGATTCTACACTGCAAAGAATTCATCATTGAAACCCCGTTTGCTCTTTTTTTTGATACAGATCTATATGAGTGTATGTATGTCCAGAAAGCCCAAGTACAGATAGTAGTTTATTCCTCAATCATTTTTTGAACATGTTTGACTTTTCAGGAAAATTGTAGTAGCAAGTAGTAACACTGACGCTGACTCGACAAGCTCACAAGAACAGGATGTCAGGGCATAGAAGCTCTGGTGGGGCTGGGAGTCACCAAGGTGGTCCTCCAGGGCTCAAACAGATAGATCTTGATCAAATTTGGGGTGATCTGAGGGAGGGCATAGAGCAAGTCTATAACAGACAATGCATGTCCAAACCAAGATATATTGAGCTCTATACGTATCCTTTGTAAATCTTCCTGTAATAACTAACTTGATATACAAAGATTTTTAATTTATTCTGTCCTTACTACTGTACAACTATTGCTATAGACATGTGTATAACTACTGCACGAGTGTACATCAGCAGCTTACAAGAACGTCTACAAAAAGTAAAAAAGGCCAGGTTACAGGCGGCGCACAACTGGTTGGTTTGGAGCTGTACAAGCGTCTTCGAGATTTTCTTAGGAATTATCTTATTAGTCTACTAAAGGTAGAAAATATTCGAAGGTGTATACCATGATAAACGTAGATGAAACCCTAGCTGAGATTATTTTTCTTTTATAGCATGGTATCGACTTGATGGACGAAGATGTTCTTCAATTCTACACAAGACAATGGGAAGAGTACCAATTCAGCAGTAAAGTCTTAAATGGAGTGTGCGCTTACCTAAATCGTCATTGGGTTCGTCGGGAGTGTGAAGAAGGGCGTAAAGGGATATATGAGATCTATCAACTAGCCTTAGTTACGTGGCGAGACAATTTATTCAAGCATCTGAACAAACAAGTATGTTGGTAAAAAATTATAAGAAAAACATTTTGGGCTGCTGATTAATTGTAAGAGTCGACGTCATTATAAAGAATATTACGCTTAGGTGACTAATGCGGTATTGAAGCTGATCGAACGAGAAAGAAACGGTGAAACGATAAATACCCGTCTGGTTAGTGGAGTAATTAATTGTTATGTCGAGTTAGGTCTTAACGAGGAAGACCCTGGTGCCAAGGGACAGAATCTTACAGTCTATAAGGATTCCTTTGAGAATGTGTTCCTTGAGGACACTGAACGTTTTTATACTCGCGAAAGTACCGAATTCCTTCGACAGAATCCAGTCACAGAGTACATGAAGAAGGTAATTTTATTTATTCTATTTATTATCTCCTAATTTTATTAATGAAATTTTTCTTGATAATTATTTGCCATATTAAATACTTAATAGGCTGAACAACGATTATTGGAGGAACAAAAGCGCGTTCAGGTTTATCTGCATCAGACAACCCACGAGAGGTTAGCGAAAACGTGTGAGAAGGTTTTGATTGAGAAACATCTGGATATCTTTCATTCAGAGTTTCAAAATCTACTCGATGCAGACAAAAATACTGACCTAGGAAGGATGTATCAGTTGGTTGCGAGGATACCAAACGGTCTTGGTGAGCTACGAAATCTTCTTGAGACTCACATAGCCAATCAGGGTCTAGCAGCCATTGATAAGTGTGGTGATTCGGCCGCAAACGTAAGTAAATTATGGGATGTTGTTTATCTGTTTTGTTCTGCCAATACGAGTTTAATTATAATCTTGACATGCATCATCCATCTGTTCGTTATATATTATGTTCTCACAATTTTCAGGATCCTAAGGTATACGTCAACACAATATTAGAAGTTCATAAAAAGTACAATGCCTTGGTCCTAGTAGCATTCAACAATGATAGCGGCTTCGTAGCAGCTTTGGATAAGGCTTGTGGTCGATTCATTAACAGCAATTCAGTAACTAGAGCTGCAAATAGTAGCAGCAAATCTCCGGAACTCTTAGCGAGGTATTGCGATCTGTTATTGAAGAAAAGTAGCAAGAATCCAGAAGAGGCTGAGCTGGAAGACACACTTAATCAAGTTGTGAGTGTTATTTATATTTGTAATCTTTTTCCCCCATTAATATGATTTGCTTACTGACGATTGATGTTTGTTCTCATATAATTAATGAAAAGTGTGCTTCAATAAATAAAATCATTTCAGATGGTTGTATTTAAATACATTGAGGACAAAGATGTGTTCCAAAAGTTCTACAGCAAGATGTTAGCGAAGCGATTAGTGCAGCATATGTCCGCCAGCGATGATGCTGAGGCTTCCATGATCTCGAAACTGAAACAAGCTTGTGGATTCGAGTATACTTCAAAATTGCAACGCATGTTCCAGGTACAGTACTCCTTTTTATCTTTTCTCCTTTGTGGTCATCCTTAGTCGTTTTCAGATTCTTATCAATTATACAAGAATGTTACAAGAGTTAGGGCGGATCTATATGCGCTTGAACTAGCTTTTAGGGATATATGATACTTAGGCTATTTTCTACTTTTGCAACTGAAAATCACAGATGTCGTAAAAGAATAAGGCTTTTTTAAAGAATTTTTAATGATTTTTTCCTCATGGCTGCTGAGATATAAGAGCATAAAGTTGTCATTTAGCATGGGTTGCATAGGGCGACGAGTGAGAAATACCATTTATAGTGTATGAAAATATTTCTCTAGACTATTTTTTCCGTAAAAACCTTTTTCTACAGCAATACTATAGTATTTACGACATTGGGGGAAAAATTGGCAAGTGCTCACACATTTTAAAAGATATTACGAATTAAAGGTAGCTATGTGTGCTCGTTTTTGACTGACGATGACTCGAGTCGCATAGACTTGGCAACTAGTATGTAATATTGTCTGTAACTAGTTATAATTGCCCAACGGATATTATTTTATACTCAATACGATGAAAAACCTACGCTAACAATATTCTTTCTCATTCCAAAATCTTTGTTTTTTCGTATTCAGTAGTTTTCGTCAGGAAAAATGTGTCAAATCAGCAACGAAATTGACTTTAAAAAATCGAATAATATAAATTCTGTGGTATATTTGTTAATTCGCAGCATAATATGACTATTTTATAATGCTCCTGGACACTATAGTTATTTTAGTTAATGCTTAAATAAAATTTTTTAAATATACTAAGTTCAGTTGTGCAACGACTCAATTGTAGGTATCATATATCCTTAAAAAGAATGCCAATACTTTGGATAATAATTCCTGATGAGCGTGTAATTGTAGCAGTCTGTCCGCAGGATATTGGAGTCTCAAAGGATCTGAACGAACAGTTTCGAAGGCATTTGACGAACTCAGCAGAGCCATTGGACATTGACTTCAGTATCCAAGTACTGTCGTCTGGTTCTTGGCCATTCCAACAGTCCGTTACCTTTTCCTTGCCTACGGAGGTGAGTTAAATATATTTTATGAGTGTTTACCCTTATTTGTCTATATTCTAACATTTTGTAATTATATTCTCTCCCTTCTTGTAGTTGGAACGATCTGTGCACAGGTTTACAACATTCTACAGTTCTCAGCACAGCGGAAGAAAGCTTAATTGGTTGTATAACATGTCTAAAGGGGAATTACACACAAATTGTTTTAAAAACAGGTACTTTTCGTTGTTCAATTATCGAAAAATCTCTGTCCTTCAATTTGACGTTCTTTATTCGATCTTGTTTTCAGGTATACGTTGCAAGCATCTACTTTTCAAATGGCTGTTCTTCTTCAATACAATGGAGCCACTATGTGGACGATACAACAGTTGCATGATGCAACACAAATTAAAATGGACTTTCTATTACAGGTGAGTCACGATGCTTTGTTGCAGTCACTCTTATACTTGTTCTGACTTAAACTGCTGCTCAGTTAGTTCTAATACATGGAAATATGGAGCATATATACTGTGATGGCACCAGAAGCAAGGACAACTTGAGCATTATTATTCTCTTTGATTTTGTATTGTTTTGAAAAAATATTGGTAAATAGCATGCAAAAAGAATCAAGTAATTTCAGATCTATCAAATTGCAATGTAACAAATACTGAAGTACGAATAGTTGGACAATATAAACAATTGACGAGAATAATAGTGCACAAAATATCCTCATCTCTGATATATTTCTATGTATTACAAGTGATAGAGAACAACAGCTGTGATCTACTGTATTTTTTCTTATATAGGTTATTCAAATTCTTCTGAAAGCTAAATTGTTAACGGCTGCTACCGATGACGAAACGGAATTAACTCCATTATCCACGGTAGAGCTTTTTACCGGATACAAAAAGTGAGTGGTTTACTATTTTTTCATTTTTATAATTCAATTTTTTAAAGTACAATTTGATGTAGCGTAACGTACCTACTTTACATATTTTCGTTAAATCTCTGACTTTAGAATTTCAAATCTGTTGAATATTTTCTGGAATGTTTTATAAAGCTACGAATTATTACTAGTAGTTAAAATTATATGTGAAATTATGAAGTATTCTTTTAAAAATGTCGAAAATTTCATTATCCTTTAAACACGGTAGGGTAAATCCACCAGTAAATGAACACCTTAAGAAACGCCCAAGTGAATGAACACTCGTGTTAAAATCATTATACAGTCGAACCTCCCTAAATGTATATTATCGGGATCGGATTAACTCCCAAAACGTATACTTCCTCTCTTTTCCTACCATTCGCTATTAACGCATGCGCAACTCCGATTATTTTCATCACGGGATTGCATTGTTTAAACGCACTGAAATATAGTAATACTGGAATGTACGCTGAACGCTAGAGTTTAAACGAATGAAATGTTATGCGCGACTCACTTTTATCGACGAGAATAAATTTTTGTGCTGGACGGTACGAATGATGCGGTGCGCAAAGTGTAAACAAAGATAGAAATATTCTGTCCATTGGTAAAAGAGAGACGGACGTACCAACGCCTCCTGTCTTTGTTGGCGACACTCTCGGGCAACGCCGCGTTGGAGCGAGTATTACTATATTTTCAGTGTATAAATTACAGGTCGTTATTAGGCTAGAGCCATGTCATGATAATAGCCCACTACGCATGCGCTTGCGCAAACAAGGTTTGTGCGCATTGAATAATGGGAGAAACAATGGAGGAGAAAATATACGTTTAGGGAGTTCATTTTTATACGTTTTAGGGAGTTCTATATGTTTAGGGAGGTTTGACCGTATATAGATTTAATTCACGCGGACACGTCTATTTACTGGGATTTGTCCATTCACTGAGGAGTCACCCTATAACGGTAGAAACAATCAGTGATTTTATACAGATAAATATTCTAAGCAACGTCAATTTCGATCCTAGGTGAACTTTAATCATTGTACTTGTATGAATTAGCAAATTAATGTAGATTGATCGACTTTTTCCCAATGTTGCCAGATGGTGGGATTTTGTTCCACAGACGTATTTCTAGCACATGCGCAGTGGATTTTTCTACCGTTGCCCCATATTCTTATTATCACGCTCGTTTTCCTCACTTGCATTTCAGTATTTATAATTGATCTCAGCTTAATGGGATATGAAATGCAATTAACCCTTTTAGGCATATATTTTCCCTTGCATCTGAAATTTTAGAAAACTTGTTCCCTGGGATTTTTGTCGCTGAATCCGAATCTTAGGTCAAAATTTTCATATTTCAAAATTCAAGATGGCGGATGAATTTTCGGAATTCGAAAATTTTTACCTGATTTGGATTCAGTGACCCAAAAAAAAACTCAGAAAACAAGTACAAGAGATATCGAAACTACATGTTACGATTTAGAATAGAAAATATTAATCTTCACATATTTTTCAAAAAATAAAAAATTAATAATAAAAAAACAACTTAGCGAAAAATTCTATAAAGCTCCTTAAATGTACTTTAGGGTGTCCTAAATAAGTATCTAAATTGCTGTTTTGATATTGAAGATAGATCAGTAGAAAATGAATTTTTTCTTTAAAACCACTAATTTTTACACTTTGTTTCTTTATAGTAATATTTTTATTACCAATTAATAACTCTTTATATTTTTGATACACTTATTCATGCTCTAGGGACTTTTTAGGGAAAAAGGGCTTTTAATATGAATAAGTTAGTTAAAAAAATTAAAAACTGAGTGGATAAAGGTGGAACGCTGGGTGTTCCACCATGCATGTATGGGTTAATGAATGAAAATATATAGAATAAAAGTAAGTTTTTGATTTTATTTGTATCTGCAGCCGGCTTTATTATAAACATTTGTTGCAAAGGAATAAAGCAACTAGAAAACCTTTCCGTGCTTCGAAAAATAATAATACAATAAAACCTAATAAACCAGGCTCGAGAAAATTTATAAACTGTTTCAATAAAGATCCATTCGTGTAATAAGCTCTAAAAGAATTTCATATTACTTCAAAATTAAGAAATTCAAAACGGCGGATTCAATATAGCTACAAAAAATCTGCAAATTCAGTTCTAACCGATTTTTTCGGTCGGTGAATGTAAATCTAAGGCCCAAATATTCAAAATAAAGTTCGCATATTCGTTAGCAGCCAAAGTTAAATCAAATATGCGATTTTCCTTTTCCATAGACCTATAGTATATTAGAAACATTGAATTTAATTCTAATTATAAATTACTATTTTCGAGCGAATTCTTCTACTTTTTGAGCTTTCGTACACCTTTTATAATACGCTATTTCGACTTTGTAACTCCCGACTTTAAATCGAGATTCAATTATCTAAAAAGCTGAGAAAAAATTTCAACGTAAATTTGAGTTTTCGAAATTTTAGACGCCATATTGGACCCGGCATTCGAAATACATGAATTTTGACTTTTGATTCATCATCTCTGATGCTCAAAACCACCAAATGTGTGCGAATCAAATGATTATTTGACCACAAACAGTTTTTGTCAAAAGCGTAAAATTTGGCTTGACAGCTAAAGGATTAATTTGTTTTTCTCTTGTATCATCAGTAGTCAAGAGTAAATGTTTGTCACAACTTAAAATAAGTTCTTAAGAGGACTCCGAACTTCTCATTACCATACGAGCAAAATGTCAACGAAAATCGTAAATAACAGGTTTTTAACAGAGATTCTTTTTCAAAACGGAGTTCAGCGCACATTCTGCAAGACCATCAATAATTTTGACACCATTTCCGCAATAATTAATTCAAAATTGAAAGAGTAATCCGACTCGAAAATTTCGATGTGAATTTGAAAAAAGCAAAAAATGTCGGGTCGGATTACTCTTTTAGTTTTGAGTTCATTATGGGGAAAGTGGTGTCAAAATGATTGTTTACCTTGCAGGACGTGCGTTGAACTCCGCTTTGGAAAAGAATCTGGGAAAATCCTGTTATTTACGATTTTCGTTGACATTTTACTCGTATGGTAAAGAAGAAGTGTGGAGTCCCCTTAAAAGTAGATTATATATTACCATGTTATATTATGGTGTTATAGCAAAGATCTAAAAGTAAAACTTTTTAAATGTTTTTATGCGTCTTATTCTGCTCGAAAGTTCTTAAACTTGAATAAACCTCACTTTGTCACATATCTGCGCAATACAATTTTGTTTGAATTACATTATTCAGTTTAATGGTACAATTCAAATTTTGTTCTCATGGCAAAAAATCATTACTTACTCCTTTCAATATTTGTAGCAAAAAATTGAGGGTAAATATCAACATGCAAATGAAGACAGAACTCAAGGTAGAACAGGAAACAACTCATAAGCATATAGAGGAAGACCGAAAGCTTTTGATTCAGGCGGCGATCGTGAGAATTATGAAAATGCGAAAGGTCTTGAAACACCAACAACTCGTTGCCGAAGTACTCAATCAACTGAGTTCCAGGTTCAAGCCGAGAGTGCACGTTATTAAGGTAAACATATAATTGAACCCGAAAATGTAGTAGAATTATATGAATGAAAAGGTAGACAGTTTCCTTACATGGAAATCCATCCAATGTTTAATAACGGTATTCTTTCAGAAATGTATAGATATTTTAATTGAGAAGGAGTATCTGGAGCGAACAGAAGGTCAGAAGGATACTTATAGCTATCTGGCATGATCTGCCGAATCGATGCAACGATACAGCAGTAACCATACACGAGAGAAAAGAACCGAGGACCTTGACCCCATAATGCTATTGTTGCAACATACCTCACAATATTTATTTATGTCGCAACTAATTCTTTCCTCTTATTTTGTTCTCAGCTATTTTTATTTCTTTTTTTTCTAATTCTGTTCCGTCTCCCCCTGTTTAATCCTGTATATAGAAGCCATTGTACCCTGCATTGTGTCTGATCGCATTTAGAAACTGGTTTTTATAATTGTTAATAAAATTATTTAATAGTCATGCCGTAGAAGTGTATGCAAAATGCCTCAGTCATTTTTTCTTCATTTATGATTTTCATTTCAATGCGCTCTGCTTATACTTCTAATCAATGGAAATAAAATCAATTTCCTTTTTTATACCTACTTTCAAGCTCACTAAAACCAGTCTCTGAACAATAATTACTGACCGATAGTGCTACTATTTTTGTTTGTTCATTTCATCTTATCGCTTTGACACTCATTAATTATTCATTGTTATAATTTTCGTTGAATAATCTGTTACTCCAAGGTCATTTAATAAAAGCAAAGTGTCGTAAGCCTTTCATTTAGGTCTTCTCAAAGACGAACGGGCTTTTTTTTGTAACGCAGTTAATAAGTTTTTCCTCCATGCTTTAGTGTTGTTTTTTACAGAGGCATATTAAATGTGAGACATTTATCTTTTGAGTGGCAATTACTGTAAGAATAATCACTCGATTTTTTTAGGAGTTCCTTTTCTTTTTGCTTAAGGCTGCTGTTCAGCCATCTTCCTTATGTGCCAGGAAAGCCGGGTCACCTTGACTCAAAATTCATAAAAGTGTTGTCTTTGAGAATAACATCTAACAAGAATTAGTTTTTTAATTACCTGTCAAATCATTACGGTGGCCGCCATTATGTCTGCTTCATTTTCATACATTTTTTTTTTTCAAATTAAGTAATTCAATATACTTAAACAAAGATCATCCGGATTCTCTACCGTATAAGGAAGGTGGCTAAAAAAATGTTTTGACGAATTAATAAAAAACAACGGAGAAAAATGGTTGTAAAGCTTTCCTCGCTTCTGACGTCATCACCCTCTGTACGTGTGTATACAGAATAGCTGAACAGTAGTCTTAAGGGTAATGAGATCACGTCGTATTTACCGTTATATTGCGACACTATAGTACGCCAAGCGCGTGCGTGTGTGAAAGGGAGAGAATTCAAAAAACTTGTTTTCGTATTCCCGTAAGGTCTGATTTCAAGTCTTTCCCTCCGCATTAATAGTAATTTTGTACGGTACTTCGTTCAATTGTCCTGTTGTTTGTTTTCTCTTACACACAGAACGCGTTTCCACATGAACTTCACAAAGTTTCCCAGGAAATGAAGGCAAAGTGTTATCAAAATGCGTGGGTTCTATAGTATTCTTGTTCTTCTCTCCCCCATCTAAAATCTATTTGCTGATATCGTGCAATAAAAATAGTAAATAAGACGGCGCAAACCAGATGTTATACTTTTAAGAAACAGCTTGACCACACTGCGTTGTTGCGTTTGAACGCGCATTGAACATATGTCGCTCCCGGCCGAAGAATGCCGCGCGAATTGCGATACATTTCACAGAAAAGAAAAAGATAAGGTGTACTCTTTTTTCCTCGACGAGGGGTGAAAGAGAGCAGAGAAAAATAGACAAAAACTACGGCGAGTATCGTCTCGCATCCACTAGATTTAATTCTAATTTCTTTTGAAATACTATTTGTAAAAAACAAAATGCGAACTAAAAAAATAAAGGAAATAAAGAGTTTCGTTATGTTTAAGTGCACAATGGGGTCAATTTCAAAGGGGCCCACGCTGTTACACTGAATGACATTTATAATTTTTGAAAATAAATAGCAAAAAACTACAAGGCTGACACGCTAATATGCTATATGAAAATCGTGTTATTTATGACGGTGAAAGACAACTAATCAATACAAGACTCGACATAGCGTGAGAAACAAAATTGTGAAAAAAATAGTAGCGATTGTGCTTTACAATATCATGGCGCGGTGAGTTTTGAGTAATTAGCTAGTATATAGAAGAGGTCTTCACTTTCACGTATTTTAATATATGAAGTATACACCGCAATATAGAATACACAGGATTGTTCAGAAGTATTGCACCATCTGGCGGTGGTTCTGGCATAGAAATCAAATTGGCAGGCTAATTTCAATCGCTGCAATAATCCTGAATAACCCTTTATAGAGGCATAAATTTTACAAAGGGTAGTTTTCAGGACTTTTTGTCATGAATATTGGTAGTTATGAGGACATTTGTAGATTGTCAGGACGGTCCTGATTAGATTTTGATATATAAAGTGTATCGCAAGGACCATAAAGCGACTCTCATATCAAATTTAACCAAATTTTTCCCATGCTAGACATCCGGAACTGTGATGAACTTAGAACAGCTTAGAAATAGCTAGGTTAGTTTAGGTTAGGTTAGAATCCGAATGCTAGATACCGCTGGGTTTAGCTCTTTTTTAACATTTCAGCTTGCCGTTGTGAACACCGCATAATCGACAATGTCCTCATAACTACTCCTTGACAAATTTATGTATATATATATTATATCGCGAGGCAAGAAAAATAAAAAGTGACCATATGAAGTGTTGATTGCTTCTCGGATATGATTAGTCTCTTGAGAAAGAAAAGTATGCACTTGTTAAAAGTTTAGCTGAAACTTGAATAATCTGTGGCATAAGCAATCCCATTTGGTTTAAAAAAATGTAATTCTGGAATTTCAATTATATCAGCTTTTGCTCTTCTACAAAGTTGATTTAACATTTCTTCATATGTCGGAGAATAGCTGCTTTTGACGCGACGATATTGGTTCTTTATGTCATACATACAGTGCAACCTCTGTCGTTGACCGCACTTAGGACCGAAAGGGGTGGAGTTTTACAGGCAACGACAGAGGTGCTCCATGGAATGGCACTATCCCCATTGCTTACAGTCCGAATGCATCACCGGGGTTCGTATAGGCATCAAGAGAGGCTGCAGCAACAGATGTTACACTGTACAAATATTTGCTCCCGGCATGGTGCAATGAAAACTATTTTTTTCCCGACTACGCTAAAATGACCATATTCCATGCCTGCAACGCGGGTGGAAAGTGGCCAATTCTTAACCACC
>JARQST010000611.1:4055-40101 GCA_030142225.1 Pachycephus smyrnensis
CTGGAACTCCACGTCCGTTACCTAGACACAAGAAACTACGAAGAGGAACAGCGAGACACCCTGGAACTCCACGTCCGTTACCTGGACACAAGAAACTACGGAGAGGAACAGCGAGACACCCTGGAACTCCACGTCTATTACCTGGACACAAGAAACTACGGAGCGGAACAGTGAAACACCCCGGAACTTCACGTCAATAATTGATCAATTTCTAACTGTTCTTATTTATTTGTTTATTTATTTGTTCATTCATTTATCCATTTTCTGATTTATTTATTCATTTACTAATTAATTTGAAAAATTAAAATGAAATTTTAACCGAGGGAATGTACAGCAATCGCGAGGGGCTCTACAGCGTGCTACGTCTATGCGTACTCTGCCCGCGTGCCGTCTCATTGGCCAACTTTAATTATTAATAACTCGGTAAATAATCGTCTGAGACAAAAACGTCAAATTAACTTTTAGTTCAAAATTCCACCCTCTTCCCCCCCCCCCCCCCGAAAAATTAATTAATCGTTGTGAGACACTCTGTATAGACGATACTTAATCTTACGCTTTAGCTGTCCCCACAGAAACTTTAGACACAAGTGTTCGTTTTCAAAAGTATCGTACTCCTGATACCGCTCATAATTATATTGTACACTACCAACACCGAGATGTTCGATAAGATCTAACGGTGGTCAAAGATTGCCGAAACTATCAAAATAAATGACTTGGTCGCTCATCTTCTTGTACGCGACCCAATGTGTTCCAGAACCATCTTCATCGTCGAGATTAACGATTGCTGATTTATATTTGTACGATCCATCCTTCGGTATAGCGTTCTGCATAAAGACTCCACGAAAATGTGGAATCTTCATGATCTTCGCGTACTTGAACAGATTGGCATCGGTTAACGCTCGACGTGGTACTTTCACTTCAAGTTTTTTGACTTTAGACGAAAGCCTAGTCCTTTCCTGTAGGGTTTTAAGTACAATCCTTTGCCAAATGTGATGGCTTTCATCATCTTGTTATACCGCTGACTTTCCTTCAGTTGTTCTTTGGTTGCGTTCGCATCGTTCATGGCTTTAGCTATACCTGCAGCGCCGCCGGCCAATGCTCCAGCGGCACTGAGACCAGCGAATACAGGGATGAGAAAGGGTAGGAAGCTTCCAACTTTGGATGGTACAAGTAGAATACGTGGTATACGTACGTTTCGCTTTCCTCCATCGTTACTTGGAATCATCGATCGTTTGACCGCCTCGATAACTTTTCTAAGAGTTACCGTTTCAAGCTTGTTCTTGACTCTCATATCGAATTTCGATTTAGCGTCCATTAGGGCAGCCCCGATTGCGCACGACCCAATTGGACACAAACGAGGTCATTTCGATTGCGCACGACCCGATTGGACGCAAACGAGCCCTCTAAACAATCTAGTGATCGTCCACTGGTTATTCCAATCCAACCTAACCTAACCTATCGAAGGTCTTCGGAGTATTGTGCAGTCGGACTCGCTCGCTTCGCTCATTCGCCGACAAAAAATCTATCCACTAACAAATGAACGAATTTGGGACATTCAAACTTATCCAAACCTAACCTAACCAGACAGAAAATTACAAAATAATAAATACTAACAATAAATAAATCGTATTTAGTTCCATTCCACCTAACCACCTGCGAAAAGTACTTTGTGTCCAATTGGGCAGTGCGCAATCGGGACGCCCCCGCGTCCATTACCTTCGCTATAGACCAGGCAGCTGCCTTCTCCCGAAATGCCTTGCGTCTTTCGCGAAAACGCGCTTCCAAGCCTTGTCGGCCAGTACTCTGTCGGCTGCCCCTCTATGCTCTAGATTTTCTCGATTCTTCGAGTAGGCAATATCGTGCCCTTTGCATGGTGCGTCTAGGGGATTGATACCCGGATCGCCTCGTGCGAGTCTTTTATCCAACTTTGTACCCAGTCCACAGTACTGATAACCGGGTATATGTAATTCAACGAGGAGACTGTTAACGATCCTGTTGACGATCCTGTCATAACACATACGAACGGGTTAAGATTCGAAAATGTTTACGTATACTCAAAATCTCTCGATCAACCAAAGTACAAGTTTCTAGAGCGTTTACTCTAATCCGTAGATGGTGTCGAGTACTTTCCCTTTACGGAACACGAACAAGTGCTGCCGCCAAATAAGGCACGTTGAAACTCAATAATTATTTACGACGATATAGCTTGCGAGAAGCAAGATAACATCAGAGCCTTCTTCAGTATGGGACGTTTCTATCTTTGTCAGACGTACGCTCGCATTCCCAAACATCTAGTACGTGACAATGCTAATCTGTTAGTGCTCTTTAAGCAGGATGAAATGAATCTCAAGCATGTGTACGATGATCATGTAAACACTGATATGACTTACGCACAGTTCAAAGACCTATGTTCGGTATGCTGTAAGGATGATAAGTACGGGTTTCTCGTAATTGACAAGGATATCGAGCTTGCCGGAGGTAGATACAGAAAAGGATTCGATTGCTTCGAGAGCATAAATGAGTGATGATCGAAAAAATTGAATGCAGTAGAGTTTCGGATTCAGCAACAGCAACATGCAACGCGGAAAATTTCGGGAGCAAAAAGACATCTTACGTTAAATCGCTAACGCAAGCGATGCGATTCGCAGAAAGCATAGAATGATAAAATTAGGTAGAGAGAATGTCGAACAGACGATGAGTGAGGTCTTCAAACTGGTAGTAACTCTATTGTAGAAATTAGTAGATGTATCTCAAACGGATCGTAATCTCATCAAAGATGAAATTAAGGATGAAATAAAACAAGGCGCAAAAGTGGATGATACATTTAAAACGGTCAATCAATCCTTTAAGCCGGCAAAAAACGATTCTTCCGAAGAAGCCAGTGATGAAGACGAAGATGTTGAAGTCGAAGAAGAAGATAAGGATGATGCGGATGTAGCTATAGAATCACCCGTTAATCAGAACGATCCGATGCAACAGTATCTCGAGATGTTGCTATCGAATCAGGAAAAACATCTGGATACCATCTATGGTGTGCGTAAACTCTCTAAGAACAGGTTGATGGTTGGAAATTCACCTATAAGTTTTGAGGGTGATCGAATTCATATAGGCGATACGAGTTATCTGAAAACTATCGGTTTGAACGAACTCTTGTTCAAGAAGGTACCCAATGAAACTAGTATAAGCCAGGATGACTTAGATAATTACAAAAACATTATCGTAACAACGAATGCACATAAAAAGTACTATAATCCTCTTGGTGCCATTCATGAGAACAAAAGTTTTAAATTCAGAAACATTATTGCAAAATTGATCGACAAGCCTTCCGCAAAGGGTAAAGATAGACGAACGGGTTACGTGTACTGGGATAATCCCAACGAGCTGGTGGACCGTCTTCGCCTACTCCTGGCTACTCAGGAAGCTGGTAACCCCAGTCACTCCAACGAAATCGTATCGATTATCGAAGAACTGCGTGAGGCAGGTATCATTTATTAATTCTGTAAAACGATCGCTATCATCATTTTGGATACAAGCGTCGACGTGTTTGGACGTCAGTTGAGTAGCAGGAACACGGTTACGTGTAGCCGTGGTCTTGGTGCTGGATTCAAATTCACCGCTGCTGGACAGTACGATATAGATAACAAGAGACTGTGCAACGTTGCCAGTCCTGAGGATCAAAACGATGCTGTCACCTTGAGTCTCATGAAAACTGTAGTGAAGCAAGAAGTTAGTACCGTATTTTACGTGACGGCTGGAATGCCCGATGATATTGATAATAACAATCTGATGATTCAAGCTCTCGATTCTACCATGAAGGATGCGTTGAAGAATCTACAAATTGATATCGAGACAGGACAAGACTTGACGATTCGCAACTCTCAGATCATTTCCCAGCTGAACGCCAGACTGAACACGCTGGAAAATGGATGGAAAAAATTTAACGGTGGTGAATGAACTGTATAAACCTGCCAAAAGAAATTACCAATGTCGACACGTTGACGTCCGTGGGCTGGATGAGACCTGGCAAGCGGATCTCGTTGACATGTCAGCGTACGCGAAAGAGAACTACGGTTACAAGTATCTGCTAACTGTTATCGATATATTTTCGAAGTTTGCTTGGGCCGTGGCGACGAAGAGTAAGAACCCTAAAGACGTGACAGCAGCTACGAAATCTATACTGATACAGGGTCGGGTCCCGCAGAAATTACATGTCGACAAAAGCCGAGGATTTTACAATTCTAAATTCAAGAATCTAATGCAAAAACACGGTATCGCCCTATACTCGACATACAGTAACATGAAGGCATCGATCTGCGAGCGTTTCAACCGTACGCTGAAAAGTAAAATGTGGATGCAGTTAAGCCTACGGGGCAATCACCGGTGGTGGGATATCTTATCGGACTTGGTGTCCTCTTACAACAACAGTAAGCATCGGAGCATTGGTATGAGGCCGACAGATGTTACTGCTCGAAACGAGAATGAATTATTGCAACGGGTGTACAAGAATTTCAGAGTCAAATCTAGACTTAAACGGTTAAAGTTTAAAATTGGAGACAAAGTACGAGTAAGCAAATATAAACACATTTTCGAGAAAGGCTATACACCCAATTGGACAACGGAAATTTTCAATATAAGTCAAGTGAAGAATACCGACCCGATTAGGTACAAGCTCAAGGACTACCAGGATCATCCGATCGAAGGCGGTTTCTATGAACAGGAACTTATTAGAGTCAAGTACCCTGATGTGTATCTCGTGGAGAAGGTACTGAGAAGACGTGGAAATAGACTTTTTGTGAAATGGTTAGGTTTTGATGATTTGCACAACAGTTGGATCGATAAGTCGGACTTGTAAGGTTTTTGAAATAAAAAAATGAAATATTTATTGTATACACTTTAATTTTTTTTAACTATTTACAATTTATATAACCCCATGGGAGGGTGTCAGTCGTACCATGAACAATGACCCTTTGTCATCATTCCAGCTCAGTACTACTTTCCGCTGTTGTATAGTATAAACCGCATGTTTCTTGCTTTGAATTAAATTTTGAGTTTTAACTAAATTTACATGATCTGACATGAGAGACATTACAGGTAATCATCGAAGGTTATCGTCTTTAACGTAGATCCTTTGACTCCCTTCGCACGCTTTTTATCCTTAGTATCACCTAAAACTCGAAAACTGTACAAGTTTGCTCGCAGTCCTACAAACTCTGTCATGATTTTACCATTATTTTCATCCTTCATCAAGCCAAGAATTTTCTTATTGTCTAACGATAAACCGTATACATTATCTGAAGAGTAGTCAGAAGTGTCAAATTTGTGTAAGTCGCGTTTAATGCATTCGTATATGTCCGGAACATTAAAGTGGTATAGCAAATTGTCGGTATCGGTATACATCAATTTCGCCTAATTGCCGAATGTGTTCTTGATGTAGTTGTAGTGAAAATCGTAAATATATGTTTCAGAAAGGTCCAGAATCGAAAATCATAGGTAGATAGGCTTATTGAATTTAATTTTCACACGATTCAATTCATTTATAACTATATCCTCATCAAATTCGGTTTCGCAATGAGAGCTTTTGCCCCATACCTTCCATCCCACTTAGTAACGAGTCTAACATCTTTTTGCTTCCTAACATTCTCCATTGTTTTACCGAATACGGTGTTGTTCATTAGTTTGTAAAAGTTTTTTTGGAAATCATTTTTAGATTTTTTTTCTCAGATCTGTGTTTAAATCTACATATTTTTTTTACCACAGTGCTTGATTAAACCTCAGGACTCGATGAATTTTTGTTAACTTCATGCCCAAGTTTAAGCATTGTTTTAAATTTTGGTAATGGATGATGTATCTCTTCTTTGGAAGAAGCGTAGTCATTAACTTTGTCGCGTTACATCGTGAGAGAGGAGATGCATAATGGTCCGGACACAGTGGCAAGTCTTTATAAACTTCCTGAAGCTCCGTAGGACAATCTATGTCAACTTCGAGTATGTATCCGGTAGGGCAATCATCGGGAATATTGCGAATATCGATTTGTTCGATATTTTGCTCCCATTCGAACGAGTTAAACGGTAGAAACTGACTCATAGCTACACCGTATAAGTTATTGACATCGTAATACACGAGGTATGATTCTTCTTCGCTTGGATCGAAATCCGCCGCCATGTATCTATTGTTGGCCTTGGCATATCTGTTGGAACATTGGGCTACGCCGTCCCGAATACCTCTCTCGACAAACAATAACATCTCTACGTCATCGAGGAGCTCCAGTTCAATGTCCGTATACTTGAGCATAACATCAAAAGCAAGTCCTGGCGCGGTGTAATAGTGCAGAGGATCTAACTTGTATGTAGAGAAGCAGCTGCGTCTAAATGTTTCAAAAGTATCAGCCAACAGAAGAACATCAGTTTTTAGATACAGATCAGAATATTCACCCAAATTTTTAATACCAAAAGTACGTAAGACGCTAGATGCATGTAGATAATTATTTTCAGACATTTCCTCGTTATTCAGTTTCGAATAAAACATTTCTTTGGAAGGTAACTGCGTCTCTTTAAGTTTTTCCCAACAGTCGACGTAGTCATATGGAAAAACACTTTTCCTCGTTAAGAGTTCAAACTCCTCTGCACTGTTACAGTGTTTGCGTGTAATTATTTTTTCAGAATCATTCAGATAGTATGATAACTTTTCAATACTACTTGCCACGAACCTGAATAAATCGATAAACCAGAAATTTATAATTGTATCTTTGACGCTCTTTGTAAATGATATGTCTCTTTCCTTGTTTACCGGTAAAAGATTTATCGAACCCTCGAAGGAAGTAGCTAGAGCCTTAATCAAAAAGTGCGAATCATAACTAGATAGGTTATGAAATACTATGGGAATAGTATGTGAATTTTTATAATTCAAATTGCAACTCTCATGTGCGGCACTATTCACCTTAATTTCACGTTCCACTATAAGAAGATGAATCGGAGATTTATCTGATTTTTGCTTACTTAAATAAAGTGGCTCTATCTAACTGTTCTTATCGTTTTGATCACGTTCGATACCGTAAATATTAATTACTAAATCGTTTAATTTTTCAAATTTTGGAACATTCTTTAAACCAATCGGAAAATTCAGGCCCTCGTATTTTAGCACTGAGCTGAAATGTGGATATAAACTAATGGAGCTCACGTTATTATTTGCTGGAAAAAGAGCGGAAGTTACAGACCATAGAAAGCAAAACGAGTCATTGTTTCTAATATTCACAACTACTTTCTTTTTTTGTATTTCTTTCGGCAGCTCGACGTATGTTAATAGGCCTCCACGTAATGGCTCGTATTTATTGATATTTATCACTAAATTTATAATTTCGAACAATGACCAGCCTGACTCTCTTTCCTGGAAATCCTTAATTTTAACCAATAATTTGTCTTTTACGTGTTCGTTAAACCAATTAACAATGCCCGTTGACCGTAGGATGACTTCGTTTTTAGTATTGAAGAACTTCATCTTTTCGATAATTTCATCTCCTTTTCTAGTTTCAAATTTGCAGCATAACGCAACGTTCACTTTTACATTACCCTCATTTTTAAGAGTATTCTCACTTGACGTTCTCGCCGCCGCCTCTCATTTGACGTTCTTTGAATTTTTCATTGAGTGACTTCAGTATCGAAATTGTCGTCAAAATTCTAACTCTCTCTCCCACCGGCAGGACATTTTTTCTCAAGATTTTATTTAAAAATCTGATATTTTGTGTTCCAGACTTAATCCATTTCACAATTTCTGCAGATGTAGATCCATTCTCTAGGATCTTGTACGCCTTCTCCAATATTTCGATCAACTTCTTACACTTCTTGCTATCCATTTTTATTCACTGAACTCTTAACAATACACCGAAGGATTAGCTCAAAACAATCATTGTGCATACTCGAAACGTCAATTTATAGGCAAAGTTCATCTTTCTGTCTCTCTCGCACTAGTTGGAACGTTTTTTTAGAAAATGCACAGAGGATCGCCGCTTGCAAAATTATGTCGCACGCTTAGTTCCCTTGAGTACTTTGACACCGACAATAACAATCGGACAAAGGAGCCGCAAAAATTCGTGGACATCGATGCAGGTGGACTTCGGCCCTCGCGCGTCGGTCGTGCTTTCGGAAACGCGCAAAACACCACTTGTCTCCTGCGAGTAATTTGACACCGATAACAAAGATGCCACAAGTCTTCATCAAGGTCAAAAGCTTCTTAAAGATTGGAGGTGTGGGTGGGTTGAAGGTCGCCATCTCGACGCGCGACTGTGCGAGATAACGTTCAAGGTCAAATTAGCTTCCGGACGAGGGCTGCCATCCCGAACCTGCATCAACCTGCCTTCCCTTTCAACTAAACAATTCCTGGAATCGAATCGCTAAGAAAAGCCTGCATTTTTTCTGGAATCGATCTCAAGATCGAGGGATCTTCCGGACGAAGGCTACCGTCTGGAATCTGCACGAAGATGCAGGGGGCGGGGGAGGGAGGAATTCATCGAAGGTTCTAGAAAGAAGGTTCTAGAAGCTTCTTCTGGATAGGTTGAAGGTCGCCGTCTCGACGCGCGACTGCAAGATAACGTGCAAGGTCAAATAAACAATTCCTGGAAGATTGAAGGTCGAGGGATCTTCCGGACGAATGCTGCCATCTGGAATCTGCACGAACCCGCAGGGACGAGAGAGTCATCGCAGCTCCTAGAAGGTTCTAGAAATTACTCCGGGGGGTTGAGGGGCAGGGGCTGCCACAAAACGTCGTGCGAGAGGGGCGCCGGCTCTCGGAGCGATTCTCCGCGATTTAGCACGGACACGAACCGTCGAAAGTTTCAGAAGGATAGAACGTAAGGAATCGAACGTAAAATTCCTGGAATCCGACGCAAAGTTCCCTCAAATTATCCCCCGATTCCTGGAATAGGGGGACTCGATAACGTCACTTCCGGAAATCGTGGGGGGTTGACGACGTCAATTTAGCAAGGATACGAACCTTCGAAGGCTCTCGAAGTGTCAGTAAATATCGTTGCAGGAATCTGTATCCAGAATCGGCCTTGCTATACTACTAAAGCCCTAATACGTATATTTAGTGCTATGTATTGCTAATTAGTTGCCATAATATCGATTTTGTTGCTATGGCAGTTTTGCTCAAATTTGTAGATATGTCAGGTATATAAAAAGTTGGAACCCCCACACGAAAACATAGAGCAGGAGAAGAGGAAATTAAAAATGCAAAGCACTAGATTAAGTTGCTAATTAATTGCTCTTTAAATACTGTGACATGGCATTTTGGGCCTGTCACAAAATAGGCGAATTTGGGCTACGTCGTGGGGCCGATGGTGTATAGAGCGTTTCGCGTGGCGTGAGACTGCATTTTTTTTAAGAATTTTTATTTATTCCCTATTGGGAACGTTTTTTTTGTTTCGAGTTCTTTAAGCGGATCCGAAAGGATTTAATAAAAATTTCTATTACGACGGGGCCCAAGAGAGCCAGCTACGAGCCTGACGAAGCGCTGCAGAGGAGAAGCGACAAAGGACCCGAGCACACACCCTAGTGGCTCAACTACGCGGGAGAATCGGCGAACGTCTTCACGATCTGGAGGGCGTCAAGGGGTTGCAGTGACGGTACGGAGCCGTCCATCGGTGGATGAGATTTCTGCCTCCCGAAAACAACACTGCAGCCACCGTATCAGGAAAAGATGACAGGATCTACTTCACCGGGATCGTCAAAATAATTGAAGATCGCTCTGGCGAAGCCGATATATCCGCGAATCTGATTGGGCTAGGGGATGTATTACAGCACGCTTTACGGGAAGGTTCCCGATTTTGGATTTTTATAGCGTCACTCACGGCGTGGCCTAACTCAAGGGTAGACGTGTTGTTGTTTTGTTATCGCTTGTCGTATCGTTAACTACTTGAGGGACCTATAATTCAAGATAGTATGTTCCTGTGGATATTAGGAGCTACTGGACAACGGTGAGTGACGCGCAAGGTTTAGTTTGGCTATTTTACAATTCACAAGATCAACTGAGCTTCTCTGATCTACGTATTCTTAGGCGTCGCCCTACACTTTCCCGATCGCTACGAATCCGAGGATTGCTAGCACAGTGACAAACGGAAGTTCGGTCTCTTCCTTTCTTTTTCTTTTATTTAGGCTTCTGCGTCAAACCATTCAGTCCACGCCTCGCGGATTCGTGTCCCTAGCACACGGGTTCGTGAGTCAGTACCGTTTATCGTTCCGTATCGTTATCGTTTACTGGATTTTTCAGTAGTTTGCGTTGTTCCTTCGGAAACGTTTTTTTTTTATTAACGTGTAGTTTAGTCCAGTTGCGTTCGATACTATCTCGATCTGTCATTAGGTTAATTAATTTTCTTCATTTATATTTTTGTAACCCCTTTTCTAAAATAAATCGGATCCATCTGTGCATTTCGTTTCCGATAGCTTTGAGTAAAGACATCTAATTTCCAGTAGTTTTGTTGAACCTCCCTCTTATATTAATTAACATTTAAGTTTGTTTATTGTCTCCCGATTCATGACCCCACCGAAGAAAGAATTGGCCTCGGTATTTTTCGGAAACGGGTTTAGTGGTATAATTTCTATTATAGCTGGCGCCAAAAAATATCTATTTTCAATTATATATTTTTCTAATTATTAGGAGGGTGCCATTTATTTGTTCAACGGCGCCAAGAATTCGTCGTTACAATATATATGTATATATATATATATAAAATACCCAACAACCACAAGTACACACGCACTCAATTTTTTTTACATTTGTTTTAATTATACAATTATTCTATTATGTCAATTATATGTTTGATATATTTTTATGATTATTAATAATCTAATAAATTTTACATACTTCATGACACTGTAAGGGAATTCAAATCTGGTCCTAGCTAGATTGCCCGGCTAGGCCCAACTTGGCGCAAGCATTACATTGCCTGTCAGCCCAACTCCGGACTGCCTAAGCAAAGCCTGCTTAACGGCAGTGTGTACTGACTAGCGCCTTATCTCCGCCTGGTCATTTTTCTACTAGGGAAATATTGCTGATTATAACTCTTAATCAAAGAAATGTTTACAAAATGGGCTAGTGACTCAGTAGGTAGAGTTTCACACTCCTCGCTTGGAGCATGCCGACAATATTGCAGGTTCGCAGATTCGAATTCCGCTCCTAGCATTACAAATAGGATATGCGCAAAAACCACGAAGTACACACGCACCCATTTTTTCATTTGTTTTAATAATTATACAATTATCCCACTATGTTAATTGTATATTTGATATATTTTAATAAATGTTAATAATCTAGGAATTGAATATATAATCTAGGAATGGCCAGATCGCGGCCATATGGGATAGCCTGATCAAGGTCGGATCTGCCACGGCATTCATTTTTGATACGGGCCGGATCAAGTTGCCAGATCAGGACCTGATCTAAACTATGGCAATCTGGGCCTGATTTCGAGCCTTAATAAATTTCTACTCGGGCTATGATCCAGAAACAAAATGCGTGTTAATGCCACGGAATATAATTATCAACGAAAAACCTTAAAGAGAAGACTCATCGAGTGGTGAATCTGTCGTGCATAGATTAACGCTTCCTCGAAATGCAATTGAAGAAGAAGAGCCGCAGAAGGAACCAGTCATAGTAGAAGAAGCAAACGATAATCCTGCTAAATCAAATGCTCCAGACGAGAGGGAGCATGAAATTAAAGATAACTCGCAAGTTGCTGAGGGCGAGAGAATCCTCAGAGATCGCAAATCGCTCCGTCCATCCATAAGGTACTAGCTGCGTAACAACAAAATATGCGTAAGAAATATTAGTATAAGTCATTTATTAAAAACATTGATAAACAATACAAAAAAAGGCATCATAATTTACAATGCTGCTCGTATCCGATTGGTCAATACGACTTTTGTTAACTAAACTCACCCAGGACCCCGTTCCTACCCATTCTAATGTATCCTTACCTTACGTAACTTGACCAATCACAGATCACTGGCCGTTTCAACTTATCCTAACTCATCACAGTAAGTGATAACGCCAGCGACCCCATGTTAAAAATTCACCATCCCGCGCGGAGACAAATATTATTGTCGCAATAACATGTGACAATTTTTTGAATAAATTTTAATATATTGTAGTAGTATATATCACTACACAGAAGTGCAGTCCCTGTATTTACTAGCGGCTGTAGTAACGGTCATCGCAATTGTTGTTGCACTGACAAATTATTTTTTTCCGTGTTTCAAGTGGATTTTCAAGACCGTTACGAGACTTATCTGATAAAATCCACCGATACAAAGCTCAGCTGTTCGCAAAAAGCTTTATGCAACAGAAAGAAATGGATACCATAGAGGCGTTCGCCCTAGTTGTCATATACAACTCTCTGCGAGTTCTGCTAGCCACAATCGCAAAAAATAATTTGGAGCTCATACAGTTCGACGCCAGGACGGCGTTCTCATATGGCTAGCTCAAAGAAGACATCATTATGGAGATCCGAGGGCCTTTTCATTGACAAAGAATGAAAAATGTGTAATGTGCAAATAGTGAAATCGCTTAATGGTCAAAAACATCCCTGTAGAAATTTCGCCGGACTGCCAACCATCAACCAACGGTTAGGTGTTGGTGCAAAGTTGATGGCGAATTGTCATCTTTCAGTGTTGGCACCACGTAGTACCAAATGTAAAATAACGATCCTGCCAATGTTGAGCCTATAATGAGTTACAGTACCGAGTCGTGACATTTTACTAATGTTGGCCCAACCGCACGTTCCATTCTCGGTACAGTACTGCTATCGAATTATGCGCTAAGCGTCGGCGTAACGTCAGATCAGCATCGGGCCGTTGGTACCTCCTGACGTTGTAGTTGCGCTCATAATGGATTACTTACGACGCGTTGGTGTAACGTCGGACCCACGTTGGGCCGTTTGCAAATGCGGACGTCACCATAGTACTGGCGTCGATTGCCGATGATGCGTTGGCGCTACGTTGGATCAGCATTGGGTCATTTGTACATTCCGACGTCGGTGTAATACCGATTTCAATCACGTACAATGCGGTGGGGCAACATCAGATCAGTATTAGCCCGTTTGCATATCACAAAATCGTTACAATACTGATAATGCGTTGTATTAAGGCCCGATTTCTTTAGCCTCAGTTAAAATTTAACTAAGTCTTCAGTGCCACATTGACCAATCCTATGTTAAGATTCAGACACAACCCTTAGTTAAATTTTAACTGATGCTGAAGAAATCGGGCCTAAGTGATTTACCAATAGTGTAATGAGTGCCAAATTCTATCACGGGCTGTCAGCATCGGCACATAGCTGCGTTCTAACTTCTAGGTGAAGCACGCAATTTACAGCTAGCCACAGATCTACTGATTGCCATTTTTAAGCACTTCTATGTATTACTGTTGAATTTCAGACGTATTGAACATACATGTCGTCTTATGAGCGTTTAAAGAAATATCGTAAGCTTCAAAAAGCAAGTAATGCAGTATTGTTATCGTCAAGTAGTACTGACAGTGAGAATAATAATAGGGGTTCTACATGCATAACTAAATACCAATCATCACGTTCTACACTACGACCTCGTTTTTCGAAACCTCGATTTTCGGGACAGTCCCCATTCCGCGGCGCGTATCGATCGATGTGGCGTATGATGCAACAGACACTGGGCATGACTCGACAGGTCCGTACTACGGCTTGCTTACGTTGGGGCGCATTCGGTGCATAATGTGGGTGACTAGGGTACTTAATGTGGCACTCTGGTGGTGGATGCGTAAGTTGCGTAGAGGTACGATGAGCGGGGCGTACGCAACCTCGATTTTTACTGGATAAATAAACTTATCTTTTCTTCTCGAAGTAAGATGATTTGGATCTCTTAGTTTGGTGTTGCAAGCAACGCCTGGCGAACAGCCATTGTCGCTTATCTTGAAATTCAGGCAGGAGTATTGTGGCTTTATTGTCGCTAATTAAACTGCTCGGAATAGTGTCATACTATTTATATTAGGAAGATAAAATGTTGAATTTTAATATTGAAACAAATGTTTTCATAGTCTTTCGAAGATTCATAAGAGACAGATATATTTCACTATCGTTCCAAATTTAGCACTTCAACGGAGAGACTCAATCCCCACATTGAGGTGCGTGGCACTCCGTTACTCCTTCTTTCACCTATAAGACGTACTTACCCTTCAAAGCCACTTACAAAAGGCACGTGAATATGAAAATTGCTCCGCTAGAAGCAATCATTTTTTAAAAAGAACAAATAGTACAACAAGATTTGATTTTAAAATTCTTAACGCGGCGCTAGTCACTTGCTCTTTTCCAACAACGTTAGTTACGTGGGGTAATTAGGTACCCCAGATCGAATTTTTGTGTCCCAGTTCTCAATAATCGCTGATATATTTCTAGGTTTTTTATTATAGCTTTAGTGAAGTCCATAGTACCCGTTGATTATGTCGTTCAATTTAGTAATGACATATGCGCTTGCCAGACACGGGATTATAATCTGTATCGATACTTTAGTGGTATACAAAAATTGGACGCGTGGGTAATTTATTACCCCAGGGTGACTAGCACCGGGTTAAGAAGATATAGTAATTCATTCTTTTTAGTAAAATAAATGTTAAAATTTTATACAATGTTTTTACAATATTTTAAAAAAATTTTTGGAACATTTATTATATAAAATTAATTGGGATTTAGCTGATATATAAGTGCTTTCATTTTATATATTATATTTTAGATGAGAAGAGCCAAATAAAGTTTATTGGAAAATTTTTTTCATCTTTTTTAATCTTTAAAAACAGTTTTAAATTTATTATGGTGCAAAATTAGCCATCTTCAATCTCCAATAACGAAAATCATTAATTACACGGAATTGATACATTATCTTTATTGAACTGTAGTGCACGCATATTTGTGCAAGTTATCAATTTCTGAAGTGGTACTTTCGTAAGGAATAATTGCAAATAAAGTATGCATGCAAAATTTTAACACAGGCATCTTACATGTCAAAAATTGCATGCATCTCACATCTTCATTTGTTAATCATTTTGCATAAAAGTGTCATGTACGTAACAGTGTTGCTTGCAAAAATGTGCGTGTAGCACATTAGTATGAGAATTTATTATTACATTCTTATAAATTACGATATTCCATTTTCAGGTTATGATGTATTCCCAAAACCCCTTAAAGGACTAATCGGAAATCTAATTTTGTTTGTAAAACCAAGCTCGATGGTCTTTGGATGAATGGATCTTTGATTTACAAATAACATAATTTCTGATGAAATTTATCTGAACGGATGTGAGAAGAATATAGCAAATGATTAATCGACTCTACATGATTTTATGAAGTTTACACTTGTTCATGTGAAGTTAAATTCTATAAGACATTTGTGAACTCTGGCGAATATTTGGATACTTCAAAAATGTCAGCTGGGCATAATGATTATTCTTAAGATTACCCAGACAGCACAAAGACTTCTGAAAGATTCATTAAAAAGTTCTCAATTTCGAGCAAGGTGTCTCAAAAATTAATCAGAAAGTGTTCAAATTGTGCACATAAAAAATTCTTATGCGTCAATATAAGACCTCCTTCAGACGCTATAATTTACAAGTCGAGAAGAGTTCTTCTGCAGATCGCAAAATTTTCAAGCAAGCATAACTCGCAGCCATAATAGTGCAAGTCTTGGTGACAAATTATCACACAGCTATGTATGCAATTGCGTTTCAATACGCACTCATAACAATGCCATATAATTTTCATACATTCTGGCACTATTATCCTTACTTGATATATTGCACGCAAGTATGCATGTATACAACATAACTCGACATAACGAAGCACGGTTGTGGCCAGTGTATTTCTACTCAACACTGTAACCAATAATTATCAAGAGTCATCCAAATTAAATTGAAGATCTTTAAAAAGCATTAAATAACTCTAATACACTTTGATTAAAATATACCATGTAAAAACATTACTCTGTTGTATATATTTGAGTTTGATATATTGATTGCGATATTTAGATTGTCTAATGTTTTGCCATCTAGCAGACGAACTTTCAATATCGCTTGTGGCTATGACATGATCTTCGTCAGACTCACTGTGGTGAGCTTGATAAGGCATGCCTTATTTACAGTATATCCTTCCTTTAAGGGGGCACATCCGAGTAGAAAAATTGAATGTAAAGTTCAAACGGTCGCCATTTCGTGAAAAAATTAAAAAAAAATGATACGATCCGAACCGCTTTGTACATTATATTTTAAAAATCTGTTCGAAATTCATGATTCGGATGAACCAACTCTATAAAATCGTAGGGACCGCAAACCGTGTCAGCGAGGAACATGTTTTACGCCGGCCACGACAGCAGCGCTTCGAGTGGATGAATATTCATAAAAAAATTTGTTAACGTACCTCAATATATATACTTTTGAATAAAACAAACCTGGATGAAATTGAACAAATAGTTTTTGAGATAATAATTCCCAAAATTCACCTATTTTTCTCGCCGTCTACTCGGATGTGCCCCCTTAACCCTTTCAGCGGCACGTCGAATTCTATTTTTTGTGCCCCGGTGGACAAGAAAAAAGTTTACGAATTTTGTTTGAAACTTTCTATACAAGCGTTTTTGGGATCGCTCATTCCGATTTTAGGGCAAAAGTTTCAAAATTCATAATGGCGGACCCAAAATTTAAAAATCAAAAATCTTGTTAGATTTGTAATTTTGAGGCTTTAGTGGCCATTGTTCATATGGTGACAATTGGCATCCGGGTTGAAGCCGGGTCTCGAAGTTTTAACTTGCCGACGTTTCGCAAACATTACAGCTTACTTCATCGGGGCTTGGGGTTTTCGGAGTCTCTAATTCCAGTTTTCAGAACAAAACTGAAAAATTCAAAGTGGCGGAACCAACGTCAACAAAATCGGCATTAGTGACCCCGCAAACCTTAAAAATCAACTGTCAAGGAAATGTAACAAGAGCTTTGATTATTTAAAATTTTGGATCCGCCATTTTGAATTTTTCTATTTTGATCTCAAATTTGGTATCAGCGACCTCAAAACCCTTATATACTAAGAACGAACTATTTTGAGTTATTTATTCGCAAAATAAATGCTTGACGCCATATTGCGTAAATTCCAGTAAAGGGGCTAATTGAAATACTTTATTTTTAATGTTAGTCAAACTTCTTTTTCTTGAAAATTTCGAATATGATACAGAAAGGTTTTTATTTAGACGTGTCATAGAAGACATCTTTCAGAATTTTTTCGGAGAATTTTTAAAAAGTTCATAAAGTCGTCTTCAATATGAGTTCTCTAAAAGATCTTTCTGAGTTTTGTTTTGTCTGAATACTATCATTGCGATACCTAAAAATAGCATAATTCTGCGTGACGTTACATTTATACATGTAGGATTTACACCGAGGGACAGATGAAAAAATGAATTCCTGTCTGATATGAAAATGAATCTTAATTATGATATTCGACAGAATATGTATGGGCTACGTAGAAACGTATGTGACTCCTTTTTTCTCCCCCTCCCTCCCCCCCAAAAAACTGATCTTCCTTTTTCTTCTTTCTGTTAACTTCTCCACGACCGCGGGAAGCGTTCGAGCTCACAGATCTGCTCCCTCATATATTGTTTTTGACCTTAATCACGAAGTAATGTTAACATAACATAACAAAATAACTATACTTTATACATTACAAGACATTTTTTGTTTTAGGCATTGCGCCTGAGTTTGTCAGCTTTGAATCAAACGGCGACTGGACAAGTGGTGAACTTGCTCAGTAATGATGTGAATCGCTTTGACATGCTTCCATCATTTTTGCATCACGTTTGGATCATGCCAATTCAGGTAAAATTTCATTTTTAGGTGCTAGCAACAAATGAACATTTATTATTTTATATGTCATAATTCCCCTTAATTCTTACCTGCATAATGCAAAATGTCCGTGAGACGTCCACAGGACGTTTATACGTCCATAGGACGTTCAATGAACATCTTTAGGATTTTTATATTGTGTAGGTTGGTCTTACAGGTTAGTGAATCTTACAGGTTAGTGTGATTGGTTACGTGATGTGGCAGTCTGTGGGAATTGCTGCTCTTGTTGGTATAGGAAGTTTAGTCATTCTGACTATTCCCATCCAAGGGTATCTCAGCAAGTTGAGCGCGCAACTTAGAGCTATCATTGCTCGCAAAACTGATAAAAGAGTACATCTCATGAGCGAACTCATTGCAGGTATCCAGGTACGATTAACGTTAACAAGAACAAGGAAGATCCTCTGATCTTTCATAACAAGGTCTAATAGTAATGAACGGATTGTGAGTACAGGTAGTGAAAATGTATGGCTGGGAAAAACCATTCGAAAAGATAGTGTCGTGGACGCGACACACTGAGATCAAAATAATCAGATACTCATCCTATCTTCGTGGCCTCTATTTAAGTATCATGGTTTACACCGAGAGATTGACACTCTTCCTCACCTTAATAGCATTCGTTCTTACGGGCAATACTCTCACAGCTGAGATCACCTTCGTTCTTGCAACTTATTTCAACATTCTACAACTGACTATGGCCATCCACTTTCCTCAAGCGATTATTATGGCTGGAGAAGCGCTCGTTTCTGTTAAGAGATTAGAGGTTTACATTTGATTTACATATAATAATATTTGATATTAATTTAGTAATATTAATAACAATAATAACAATAGTGCAATAACATGCATTTGTGATTTGTCATTTTGTTATGATTATAACTTGTAGGATTTCCTTCTGTTGGACGAGGTCCAGCGAAACAACGATAAGACGGAATTACTTTCAAAGCAAAAGTACAATAATAAACAAGAGAAAAACATGCAAAATGAAGTTACAATAGCAGGAAAGGAAGTCACAAATCCGGTGACAATAGAGCTGTATCGTGTTTCTGCAAATTGGATATCTGGTCAATTACCACCCACGCTACATGACATTTCCATCAAAGTTGAGGGTGGTCAACTTTGTGCCCTTATTGGACCTGTAGGTTGTGGAAAGTCTTCTCTCCTGAATATTTTGTTGAAGGAGCTTCCTATAGGTGCAGGTGACCTCTGGTTATGTCAGAATAATTCTGGTTGCAAGAAAATTTTAAACAACCGCGGCTACCATTCAGACAATCCCAACCAGCGTATCTCTTATTGTAGTCAGGAACCCTGGCTATTTGGAGCAACCATCCGAGATAACATACTCTTTGGACAACCATACGATAAGAAAAGATATCAAGAGGTACTCTTGATATTTATCACTAGGATATATTCTTTCAACACTATTTACTGACTTCATTTTTTCGAATTGGCATTATCGAATGCTGTTGTTTTAGGTAACAAAAGTTTGCGTACTTCTACAGGATTTTAAACAGTTACCTCGTGGCGATATGAGCATTGTCGGTGAAAGAGGTGCTTCGTTATCAGGGGGACAGAGAGCTCGAGTAAATCTCGCTAGGGCCGTTTACAGAAGGGCCGATATCTATCTTTTTGATGATCCGCTTAGTGCCGTTGATGCTCGTGTTGGACAACAATTATTCAATGAGTGTATAATTGATTACCTTAAAGGAAAAACCCGAATTCTTGTAACTCATCAATTACAATACCTTAAGCAGACGGATACAGTAGTCGTCCTCGATCGCGTAAGTAAATTTTTGCTGGCTTTTCTCTTCATCTTCTGCTTTACTTTCACAATAAGATATCAAGAATATGCTCCATCATCAATTCATCTTCCAGGGAGTTGTCAAACATCAAGCCTCATTCGATGAGTTGACTAAACACAATGCCGACTTTATTAGTATGTTAGAGAAGACAACAGACGCTGAAGAGTCGATTGAAGAAACAGCCGAACCTAGTACCGAAAATGTGAAGAAACATCAGAGAAGCACAGAGAAAACATCTCACCTTATGAATTCCTCTCGGCGAAGTTCCGCCAGGTCTTCAAGGCGCTCCAGTGCGGTTAGTTTCTAGAAGGTCAAGCAAGAATAACTCTAATTTTACCAATGATTTCACCCCAACTGAATTAAATTACAGATTTCACAAAATATAGAAAATTTCGACCATACTAAAGGCGAAGATGAGGAAGTTGCGACAGGGATAATGTCTAACAAAGTGTACACTACCTACTTTTCAGCAGGTGGTTCTATGTGCACGCTAATAGTTCTTCTTCTAAATTGGATACTATCCCAGGTCGCATGTAGCGGCACAGATTACTGGGTGACTTATTGGACTAATTTAGAGGCAGTTCGGAAAAATTCAGAGAATCAGTCCATCACAACTGTGACTAATGCCGATTATATTGCTACAGTGAACGACACTATTCTTTCGTTCTTTTCGCTAACCGATGAAACAGGTTTTATCACCAGAAACAACGCCATTTACGTTTATACTTTCTGCATCTCTTGTGCTATAGTACTTACTTTGTCACGCAACTTTCTTTTCATACGCATTTGCATGACGGCCAGTCGTAATTTACATAATACAATGTTTGCTAACATACTACAAGCCAGTATGCGCTTTTTCAATGCCAATTCTTCAGGTAAGTTGTAGCAACTTTATACAACAATAAAATATGTGTTCAGGAATTTTCAAACTGTATTATGTGCTAGTATGCGACTTATTTTATTAACAAATCTAACCCTGAGATATAACTTTCGATATATTTAGGGAGGATTCTAAACAGATTTTCGAAAGATATTGGTTCTATGGATGAATTACTGCCAAGGGCTCTTATAGAGGCGATACAAGTTTTTCTCGTAATGGGGGGAATACTAACTATGGTGCTTATTGTTGACTATTGGATGATAATACCAATTATTATAGTAGCAGTGTTGTTCTACTTATTGAGAATCTATTATCTGTATACAGCACAGGACATTAGACGCCTAGAAGGAATAAGTAAGTAGTATAACATTTTTATTTTCTTACTGTACGCTCAAAATATATGCAAAATTGCAATGTATGGAAAATTCTTATGCATATAACTTGAGATATCACTACTGAACAAGTAAAAATATCCTTTTAAATATAATGTTGCAGTTCTGTGCAGTACCGAAAAAGGTAACAGAACGAAACACATAATTCCATTTTTGTATCTGCCCTCAGGCAGGCGAACGGCCGGAAGTTAAAAATAATCAATGAAAACTCCCGAGGAAAAGGTGTTTAAAGTAGTTCGGCAGAAAATTTCCGAAATCAAATCAACATCTGTATATATAATAATTTGTTTAAAATCCACATATAAATATACAAATGTAGCAAATTATGATTTTAAATATTAATTTAATAATTGCACATAATAATTGTCCCTACGGGCAATTCATGATGCTTTCCAACATTTATTTATTATATGGACGACGTTTGATTAGTACTAATTGTACGTTAGTAGTTGGACCTAACCTTTTGATACCACGTGATTACTAGCAGTTACTGGCATCAAGTGTATAATCTTGCTAAAGAGAAGTTGTTATAAGTGAAAAAATGAATAAACCACACACTGATAAACGTTTTGTGAAAAAAATCGTGTATAACGTAAATTAAAAGTGGTGTTAAAAACATGAAAATTTTTTCGCGCAATAATGCGCAGCAATGTTTTTCCCTGTCGACGACATAGAAACAGAAAGCGTCCCAATGAAGAGAGAGACAGATGCCATTCGATTATTTTCGACACGTTATTTCTTCATAACTATACAGTAAATAATGTTCAATTTTTGTCAGTAAGGGCCTTAGATGTCAAGCTTTCCACTGATAGTTTTTAATTCATAAGTCAAGCTTTTAACTTTTACGTAAAGATTTCCGACCAAATTTAGCCAATTTACCCCCCCCCCCCCCCGCCTCAATCTTGCTTTTATTAATTAATATCTCATAAAACAGACTGTAGAACATATTTTCATTTAACGTAACGGTGCGGGAACCTGAAATCTTTCGATTAAATCTAAAAAAATAGGCGGACAAGCTTATGAAAATTTTCTGTCGAACTATCTTAAAGTATGTACATGCGGTTGTAACATAATATGTGGAACTCTCTTTAGGGATGGATTCAGCACTTAACCCTTTCAAGAGGGGGCCTTTCTGACAGGAATAAAGCATCAAAACCATGGCCCTTTAAGGTTTTTGGGGTCGCTCGTTTGAATTCTGACCTCAGAATTCAAAAATTCAAAATATAAAATGGCGAACCAAATTTTGAAAAAGTGCTGTGAATTGCACCAAAGTCAGTTAAAGGCGGTTTTTGAGGTTGCTCTTTTCGATTCCGACCTTAGAATTTCAAAATTCAAATTTGAGGATTCCATATGGCGGACCGAAATTTGAAAAATTACGCGTTTGCCGTGAAATTCAATTTCGGAAGGTTTTTGAGGTCGCTAAATTGAATTAAGGTAAATGTCCCTTTTACGGACCGTGTCCCACTTCCTGACCGGGGTACCATCATCATAATAGGCTTCCCCCCTCACTCGATAAATAGCTAATGGATTGGTGGCATTGGCCCGGCTATAAATAGGTGCACTCTACATTCTTGTTTATTCTTATGAATTTACACGGTTAGAGTGAGAGATTTTTCTTACACGGTCCGTAGTAGGGACATTTATCTTACTTATTGGCCTCAAATTAAAGGTTTCGCTTTTGTTGAACCGAAATCGCAGGCAAATTAGATCATTTTTTATGAAAATACAGCGACTTTTTTGTGAATTTAGACATCCGCCATACTAGGTCCGTCATTTTGCATTTTATAATTTTACCTCTAGATTTGAATAGAGCACCATCAAAAACCCCGGTATACCAATTTTTATGAAAATGGGACTAACAGTTTCTGGAATAAAAAGCCGGGTCCCTAAAGGGAACACCTCTCCTCGTAGGGTTAAAACAAAAAAAAAGTTCATATAAACACATGTCCGATTTCGCTTTGTTTCCGAGTTATAACCAATTTTTTCTTCTAGCGTATATTTACAAGAGGTGTTCAAAATGACCACCTTGCATGTTCCTGCAAGCCTATAAACGTCTTGTCATTAACATTCTTATCCTTTCGAAACATCCAGGTGTTATTTCGATTTCCTGGAAACCTTGTTGAATACGTTGGCGGATTATTTCAATGTTATTAATGGATGTTCTATAGACAATGGATTTCAGTTGTCCCCATAAACGATATGAGACAGTCTTTACAGAATAGTCAACAAGGTCATACAATAGATATCGAGCGTAGTTTATAAACAGTTGAATGGTATCAGTTATATTAGCGCAGTTTATCGAAAGAAGTAATACAACACAAAATTAGCTATAACTTGGAAACAAAGCGAAATCGGACATATGTTTTGCGACATAATTTTGAAAACTCTAAGGACCTTTGTCTCTCTCTCTCTCTCTCTCTCTCTCTCTCTCTCTCTCTCTCTCTCTCTCTCTCTCTCTCCCTCTCCCTCTCCCTCTCCCTCTCTCTCTCTCTCTCCCTCTCTCTCTGTCTAACTCGGTGGAAGACACTACCAGGCTAACAGAAACCCTCTTACAATCCTAAAACTAAAAGCTGAAAACTAACTAGGAGGGGGACTCCATCAGACTAACAGAAACCCTCCTACGCAGCCTAAACTTAAAAGCTACCCGGCGTAACGAAAAACAGAAAAAAGAAGAGACGAAATAGAGAAGGTCCAAATTAGAGAAGTTCAAATAACAATATACTCGGTTTAGAGGCTAGCTCACCTGGGATAGCGTCGTGGCATCCAAGAAGATGAAGCAGGTGAATAGTAAGGAAAAAAGATAGCAAAAGGTAAACAAACAAAACAAAATGATATTGAGTGAACGCATCGTAACTATATTATAAGGCAATCAATAATAATCATAGCAATCAAAAGTCAGTAATTCGAGAACTATTTGTTAAATACACACGATACAAAGGAAAAGCTTGAAATTAAAGTAAGGCGGCGAATAGCAAAAGCATATAGATAATGAATTAAAGAAATCAGGAGATAAGGAATGGGAAAGTGGCATATGAGAGTTACAGGGTATAGTATATTCACGGACTCATAAGTATTGATTTCGTCCTAAATTGATAGAATTTGACGCGGAAAAAGTATAATATCAGAATAGCGCAAAAGAATATACGGGGTGAGTAAAGTCTTATACCGGGACGAATCTCTACGTAACGCGCGCAAAATACTATAAAATTATCCCTAACAATCGCATTATGAATTATACAACGCCGCAGAAAAGAGTTAGGAGTCACATAAGTCACGAAATAGAAAATAGTAAAAATCACATAGGATATATAGAGATTATATAAAAAATACCGTAATAGAAAGTTAAACAAGTATTCAATTATGACGTTTCGAGAATTCGTCAAACTGTATAGAATAATAAAACGAACACAATTCGAAAAAAATCCAAAATGAAAAGAGTTCAGCAATTAGCAGTGAAGAAAGATTTAGTATGATTAGGGTATCAAAGATATTTAAAATATCAGGACTAAATATTTTCGGTCACCCGCCACGGATCAAAGTAATATGTGGAGTAAATCTCTACAAAATTTCTTAATATTCGACATAAGATATTTGAAAGCGGAAGACTCAGAATTTGACTAAATTATTAGATTATTAACTTAATTCTTACCGATTTTACATTTCATACTTTGAACGCTCATTGCGGAGTAAAAGCTTGCTGGTTGCGCAATATTGCATAAGGTGATGTAAAGCTTATTCTTCGCCCTAGCTACCTGTGGTTGTAATTCTTTCTTGTAGAAACAATGTTGTCGAAGAGGGAGTTTCGAGTTATCTTCTTACACGAGTTCAAACTTGGAAACAACGTGTCTCAAGCAACATGCAATATTAACAATGCGCGGGGAGAAAGGAGTGCTTGCGAACGCACAATGCGATTTTCGTTTCAAAAATTTCGTAATGGTGAGCCTCGAAGATGAGGAGGGTCGAAAATGTCCGCCTGCCATCGATAACGACGCATTGAAGACTTGTGTCGAATCAGATCCAACTCAATCTGTTCGAAACATTGCGTCTACATTCGATATGAGTGGTGCAGCAGTTTCAAAGCGTTTGAAGAATATTGGCAAAGTGAAGAAGCTCGGTAAGTGGGTGTCTCACTGAAATTTCATCTGCGCTACTAAGACGCAGTGAAAATGAACCATCTTTGCATCGAGTTGTGACATGCGACAAAAAGTGGATCTTATACAGCAATCGTCGACGATCTGCGCAATGGCTGGACAGCGATGAAACTTCGAAATACTTCCCGAAGCCAAGTCTGAATCCACAACAGATTATGGTCAGTGTATGGTGGTTCGTAGCCGATATCATTCACTACCATTTTCTGGATATACACCAAAAGATGACTGTTGAAATCTACTGCTAAGAATTGGAAGAAATGTACAAGAAATTGCGCGAAAAACAGCCGGCATTGATCAGTTGTAAGGATCTAATTTTGCTGCACGATAACACTCGACCACACGTCGCACGAATGACAATCCAAAAGCTGCACGAATTGGGTCACGAGACTCTGCCTCATCCGGCGTATTCAGTCGACTCTTTACTAACGGACTACCACTTCATCAAGTATTTGGATGACTTCTTCAAAGGGAAAATCTTCAAAAATCGCGAGGCCGCGGAAGACACCTTCAAAGAATTTGTTGATTCTAGAGCTTCGGATTTTTATTCTAAAGGCATAAACAAACTTGTATCCTGTTGGCAAAAATATATAGTTTCCAGTGGTTTTATTTCAATTAATAAAGTTCAAACGAAACTAAGTTATGCTTCGTTAAAGTTGACGTCTGAAATCGGCAAGAATTAAGTTAACAACCTAATAGAATCAGAGGAGATAATAAAATACGAAGCAAAGAAAATTATATAGCATAATCAAATAAAAATTGTAGAGAAAAATTATAAAATTAAGATAGTGGAAGAATTTGGAAGAAATTCGGCTCAGCCAAACCGGATAACCGGGACTAATTTACAATTCATTTTGTTTTACACAATTCCAAATTATTACGGTATGCATAAGAGAAGACTTCAGAACAAGAAAATAGATAACGAAAAGAACAGAGTAACGCGGCAAGAGAAAGTCAAATTACACAATAAATTATTACGCGTAACACTAAACCGGTACTATCGTCATTGAGCGATGATGATCGAAGATGTTCGTCAGTGACAGGCAGCGAGTAAGATCACCGTAGCGTAAAATCGAGCGAGGAGTGTAGCCCACCATCAGGCCGTCCAGGAGAAAGACCCACTTGCCCACGGCCCGATTGCCTACGACCCGGTTGCTCACTGAGCTGATTGCACATCGAAGATGCCCGCGGCAGCGGGGGCATCCCACATGGGTAAACTCTACACGCAATAACCGTACAAGACATTTCCCTACACGAAAAACTAAAACTCTACACGATATTTTACAGTAGAATAATAATTCTACACGAATAACTCAACATGCAAAACTCTACACGAATGACTCTATACGAACAATTTTAATTGACGGGAATTTATTGCTAAAAAGTAAAAATTGATATGCTTCTAATGCTTAAGAAATTACTTAAATAAATACAATAATAAATATGTGTTTCGATTATTAATAATCCTTATGGTGGATTTATTATAAAAATATCGTCGGCGAACCAGCGAAGCGAGTTTGACACAATAATATAATGCTGTAATGAGTTTCTATTTGGTTAGATAAGGTTAGGTACGGTTAGAATAGCTTAAAACTCCCTTTATTTTTTGCAATTACCATAAAACAATATTTTTCGCTTTTAATTAATAAATTTTTACTTTTTGCACCAACTTCCTGACGGTTAGAGTTTTTTGTGGAAAGTTACACATGTAGAGAATTGTCGTGTAGAATTATTGCGTGTAGAGTTGGCCCGTGTGGGATTGAGGTGCTCTGAGGTTTGTGGGCAATATCTTTGGTATGCAATCGGGCCGTGGGCAATCGAGTTTGTAGGCAATCGGTCTGTGAGCAAGTGTACACCACTGGTCCACCAGGTTGGCAGCGAAGGCGAGGAGGGTCCAGTGGTGCTCTTGCTGGACAGCTGTCAGCCGTGGAGAGGCCCCATCCCAGGTGCTCCCAGACCACGATCTCTTCGGTTAGTTGCGGCTTTTTCGGAGTCTCGTTCTCGTCGTCCTGTCCCCAGGATCCAGGTCCAGTCTCAGTGTCTTCGGTAGTTTACTCCAAATATCCATAGTCGTTGAATAGTGCCAATGAAGGCAACGTGGTAGGGTACGTGAGAGAAATTAAAAGAAAAACCAAAAGCCAGAAAAGAAGAAGCACAAACAGAAAAAGACCGAAGGATGATTGATACAACAATCACACAAATTTGAGAGCCTGCTTTACTTAAGGGGGTATTCCGGTTTTCCGGGTCAAAAAATAGGCAATTTTTAGGAATTTAAAAAAAAGAAACAAGATAGAACTTTGTTTTTTATGGTGCATATTTATAACACATTGAATGAAGAATCCTCAAAATTTGGTTTAAAAAAAAAATAAATATTTAAGCTGCTACAGCTTTCGGAACTTAGTTCCATCAAAAATTTTCCCAACGATGCTCGACGGGTTCGGGTCTTTTGTATTTGTCTGAAAGTAAAAAACTTATAATTTTCATATTCAAGAAAGTTGTCGGAATAGACCCTACCAAAATCATAAGAAAAAACAAATTTTTAAAGAAAATGACGGCTTATACAAAAAAACTGGAATTTTTAAGAATTTTTTTTAACTTTAAACCACAAAAAAATCGAACTTTTTAATGGATTAATTTGATTTTGGTAAGGACTATAGAGAATGTTATACATAATCGAATGCCATAAGTTTCACTTTAATTAGTGCATTAATTTTTAAGATACATTGTCGAGCAGCTAAAAAAACGTCGTTTTGAAGAAAACGCGTTTAAAGTTCGCGGTAGGGTTTTTATAGTGATACTATCAAAATTTTGTAATTTACCTCTAATCAGCAAGTTCAGGACTATACAATAATTCTTCCTCTTCTTCCTTCCGAAAAATAATATAATAGCATTCATTCGCTTCATGCCATTGAATTCGTGTTTATGGGATGGGTAAGCAGCTGCAGCATCAGGTCAAATTTCCCCTAGCGCGCGCTCCGCTATAAACCTTCATAACTTACTCATTTTTCAAGATTTTCACAAAATTCTTTCACGAACATATTCTAGAAAGATCAAAGATTAATAATATGTTTAAAAAAATCGATTTTTTGAACCCGAAAAACCGAAATACCCCCTTAAACAGAATTAGGTGTTTTTATTATTATTTTATTATATTGTTTTTAAGTTGTTTTGTAACGCGAATTCAAAAAATTCAGTTTATATAACCTTATTTTATTGTTTTTAAGTGCTGAATCCATCCCGGAAGTCGGTCCCACATATTATGTTACAGACTCATCATCCTCCTGCATCATTTTGTGATATCATATGATGCAGAGAACACATGTTTTTTATCATCATGCAATATATAAAACTCTAGAAACCATTATTTATTATCAGCTAGTCAAAAGGTGTATATCCAAAAAGTAAAATCTGTACTACATTTTTTCTGGAATTGTGCCAAGAATAGACCTCCGATATTTCGAAGAACTTCAGACTGTCTTGCGCATACCGCGTACTCATACTATAAGAAAAAAATCGTTTATCTAATTTTAAAGGTTGTAATTAATTTTTAAATAATAGCGAAAAGTCCAGTATTCTCGCATGTGAATGCAACGTTGAATGGGTTGACAACGATAAGAAGTCGTGGAGAAAACATAGAAAACATGCTACAGGAGGAATTTGATAAATATCAGGATACTCATACAGGAGCATGGTTTCTTACAATTGCTACATCTTCAGCATTTGGTTTCTATCTTGACTTGATTGCCTGCGCATTTGTCACATGTGTCTGTTTCTCCTTCATCATAATAGATAAAGGTATGTATGCAATTTCTTCTACGTATAACATAAAACAATAAATTTTATAAACAAGAAGAAGAATATTATGAAAATCTTAATTATGAAGGTGAAACATTTGGTGGTAACGTGGGCTTGGCCATATCACAATCGTTGATCCTTACGGGAATGCTGCAGTATGGAGTACTACAAAGTGCACAAGTTATGGCTCAAATGACATCTGTAGAAAGAATTTTGCAGTATACAAATCTCCCCAAAGAAGGGCCAATGACTTCAAGTAATCCACCACCGTCAACGTGGCCATCGACCGGTCACTTGACACTGAAAAATGTTTACATGAGATATAATAAAGATGATCTGCCTGTGCTCAAAGTAAGTTTAGAACTCTGGTAACTAAGGAACTAATATAATCGAAATGTAACTGTTATTTCTCATGACCACAGAATCTTTGTCTGGACATAAAAGATGGATGGAAGGTCGGTATAGTTGGCAGAACAGGAGCCGGAAAGTCATCTCTTATATCAGCTCTGTTTCGGCTAGTAGATGATGGTCTAGAAGGAGAAATCAAACTTGACGGAATCGATATCCAGTCAATTGGTTTGCACGAATTACGACCTTGTATTTCTATTATTCCACAAGAGCCGGTCTTATTTTCCGAAAGTTTACGATACAACTTAGATCCATTTGAACAGTATCCTGACGCAGCTCTTTGGAGTGCCCTTAAGGAAGTTGAACTGAATGATATTTCGTTGGATCAACAAGTTACCGGCGGTGGTAGCAATTTTAGTGTTGGTCAAAGACAATTGATTTGTCTAGCTAGAGCTATTCTTCGCAACAATCGGATTCTAGTCCTGGATGAAGCTACTGCTAATATAGATATTCAGTAAGATGTTTATGAAAACGTATATACAGTATAACCTCTATCATTGCAATCTCAATTGTTGCGCGCACTTGAACGCGTACCTCCCATCGATATACGAGGTATGAGAAGTGGAGTTGTCGCCCGATTGGCACCGATCCCTTAATTTTGTCCTATATATCTCCCTACGGTACGTGATTGGTTCTCGTTCGTTGCACGGATTTCGATAGTTGCCAGGACCAATCGGTCCACTAGACATGCAACGATAGAGGTTTTACTGTTGTCCAATCGATGATATAGTGAAAGTCCATTACGATGCATTCAAATTTGTAGAACCGATTCATTAATCCAAAGGACCATAAGAACTAGATTTGCAAGCTGTACTGTCTTGACTATAGCACATCGACTAAACACGATCATCGATAGCGACCGAGTTTTAGTGATGGACAATGGTGCAATGGTCGTAAGTATTTTTGATATTTTCTTTATCAAATGTAGATTACAAATTTAGATTGAAGAACATGGAACCTCTAAAACTATCTAATGCATTCGCTATCAAACAAAAACGATATGTGTTTGTATGTGCGTGCGTATGTTTGACTATGTATTTTACCGACAAAATTCCCGACTCAGTGATCCTCTGGTGGAGTTGAAGTATATGAAGTATATTAAACTAAATATTAAGTAGGGACCATACTTTTTTTCCTGCGCATGAGTGATTGACACGGGCAAAGGTTTGAAGCAAGGAAACTTCACACCAAAAAAATGAAGGACAAAAAGCACTGTCACTAAATATACACTGCTGGCCAAAAGCCCCCCCCCCCCCCCTTCCCCAATCTCAGATTCACGAAGTGATATTACAACAAAACTTCGTATATAAGTAGGTCATATAAAAAGAATGCTGAACTCACCAGGACAGCCCTCAATGCGTAGGCATATAAACACCTTAGTACCGTGTGTAGCCACCGGCAACTTGGAGTACAGCGGTTACACGATGGGGTAGGGAGTTGATCAGATGCTGGATGGTAACTTGAAGGATTGCCATCTATACTGGATTGACTCGTCGCCAGAGCTCTTCAGTATTAGCCAGAGGGGTGCGGATAATGCCGAAGACGCCGATCGATCATGCTCCATACATGTTCGATCGGGTTAAGATCTGGCGAACGAACCGGCCATAGAAGCACTGGAATATGCTCCCGGGTGAGAAAGGCTTGTACCGTCCTTGCAGCATGTGGACGAGTGTTGTCCTGCTGAAATGTGGTACCTGGGAATAGTCGAATCAGAAGTACCGCCTCGGGCTGCAGAACCTCGGTGATGTACCGAGCGCTCGTCAGCGTACCCTGGACGTGTAGGAGATGGGACCGTCCTTCGTACGCAATAGCCCCCCAAACCATTACGCTTATTTGAGGGTGCTGGTGGCGGGGTTAAATACATGCTTCCTGTAAACGTTCTCTCCGTCTCCGACGAACCAGGATCCGTGTGTCCCCAGCCCCCAGACAGAATCGTGACTCGTCGGAGAAGACGATTTGCTACCACTCCGTCCTCCAGTCCTGCCGTGCGCGGCACCATTCGAGCCATTCGCGATGGTGTCTGGCAGTCAGAAGTAATCGCTAAAGAGTACGCCGCGCTATTAACCCTGCCACTTGTAAACGGCGACGTACAATTCGCACGGACACTCTCGTAGTTACCGCCGGGTGCCATTCCTGTCCGAGAGCTGCAGCAGTCGATACACAACTCGAAGTCGAGGCGCGGATCAACTGCCTGTCTTCTCGCTCAGATGTCACACGAGGGCGACCAGAGTGTGGCTGCGAAGAGGGACGACCCTTTTCTACCCAGGCCTGATATGCAGTTCACACAGGATGAGAATCACGCGTCGTACGACGCGTGATTTCATTCCATGACAAGCCAGGCTCCCGTAAGCCCACGATGTAACCCTTCTCAAACTCCGTCAACTGGTGGTACGGCACTTTTTGACGACGCCCTGACATCGTGCACACGATACACTAACAATATGTAAGAGTTGAAGACGTGAGCGAACCGTTTTAATAATATACAGACTACTGAAGGTCATTTTCTCCCTTCGCGCATTCCACGATGCAATTAGAAGTGCGTAGCTACCTATGACGCAGATCGACGTAAATTACTGTCCCTTACTTATATACGCAATATCACAGGGATATTACAACTGGTTTCTGTTTTAAGGGGGGAATGGGGAAGGGGGGGAAGGGAAACTTTTGGCCAACAGTGTAAATAATTACCAATAAATCCCAATATATGATCAAACAGTACATTCTATTTCAATCCCATAAACTCAATATGGAGTTACTTTTCATTGATACTTTCCGACTAAATCTTGCACAAAACTAGAATAGGGAAATTTCTCAAATACTCTGATTCACTATCTCAATCGGAAAGAAGAAATTGTATGGGAAATTACCAGGGCGAGAAACTCTTTCAAACCGGTACATCGTTGAATAAGAATATTTCCGATTCAGAAAGCTATATTTTCAGATAATAACGATACGCTTCGATTTATTAACTGTGACGGTTTAAATCTCCTGATACCTATTCATTTTCAATCGGAAGGCAAATTGTTTTCCGATCGAGTCTATTTATTCTAATTCAAATCCAATCGGTTACCATTGGTTTCAGTAAGTATAGGATTTTCTAAGCAGGGTTCCTATGAGCTAGGTGTCTGGAAGGGCTTTGGTGAATTTCTAAACTAGCCGCTCGTCTCTTGGTCTCTTCGCGTTTTGGTAAGACTTTTTTCCGATTAGCCTTTGTCCCCTTGGTGAAATTAGTGATAATTTTGATAAACAATTTAGTGACCTTTGGTGACACTTTATGAACGAGAGACGTCTCTTCCGTCGTTGGGGTACCTCTGGATTCCGTTATTTAGTTTAGCTTCAATTTTGGTGAGATTTTGTGGACGGACTGCTCCTCTTAAGACCTGTTGGGGTGTCGTTCGATCCCGTTATAATAATGTTTAATTTTAAGCTGTAAAAGGGCTTTCTGGAGAGCAGTTTTTTTGGAGTCCGAGTACGTCAACGAGTGCTAGCACCTGTGGTATTCCGTTAGGAATATCTGTGCGCATGACGTTACCAGTGGTGTTTATTTTTGTTTCATTAGGCGGCTTATGTTTTTCTATGTTATATTTTTATATGTTTATGTTTATGTTTATATTATTAAACATATGTTTCTGCATCACTGCCTTAGCCGTTTCGCTCTGTAGGTCAGAATGTTGAGTCTTGAATGTTTAGCACAGACTCTAAGCCCCATAGCGAAAAATATAAAAGAATTTGTTTCACTACCATACAGGATGCGATTGAGCACTACTAAGGCGCGAGGTCCTACATTAGTTCTACGATCTGCGACAGCGAATAGAAAATTGTTAACTACGTCACGCGTGTTTTCATAACTTGCCACGATGCAAGGCAGTACCGTCTCGTAGAAGTTTATCGATTATTAAGGTCCTACTTTAAAGTATATTCAGTTTCTAACTTACATGAGACGGTAAGATTGGCATATTTTGGACACTTTAAGTTTAAATGTACGCACTCACCCAAATTATATTGTTTTTGCGAGTGAATGCATAAGATGTAACTGCGGAGTTGTTTATAAACTTACTCTGAGCGCACTCTGATTTCTTAAAAAAAAAGAGAGTTACATAGTTTTAACTATTAGTGCGATAGAGAACAAAGAGCTCTGACTGAGTGCGTCCCTAGCAAATTTATGAACAGCACCTACATGATTCATGCGACCGGGTCTCCAGAAAGGCTTTTTGCCTCGATATTAACATCTTCATATTAATCATTTTCTATGTTTGGAATAGGAATTTGGTGACCCTTATCTATTACTGCGCGATAAACCTAATGGACCCTTCGCTCAAATGATACAGCAAATGGGAAAAGTAATGGCGGACAATCTCTACCAGCTTGCCGAAGTGTCTTACAAGCAGAAGCAAGCCGAACAGCTAAATCACAGCACCTTGGAAACAAGTACCACTGCAGGCATTATTACAAACATCACAGAAATACAAGATTCGACTCACATGTAATCACATCATATAAACATGTTGATACGTTCAAAATCTCTTAATTTTACCAAAGAAGTCTGTTAGAATCTAAGGTTCGCGCGGTTCGCTATATCTAGCGGTACTGACGTCAATGTTGCTAGGTTCCAATTGCGTCGCTGGGCAGTTAGTTCACTGTAGAATTTTCTGCGAGTTGATCGTGCTCAAAGCTTATGTAATTTTCTTCTAAATATAGTGCAATCTCTCATAGCTTAAATTTTCATATCTTAGGGGGCAGGCTCAGGCGGAGCAGTAAGCTGGGTGGGGAGCACTCGCTCAGGGTTGACGCACGAGGCTTTAGACAGTGGTTAATCAGGGCACCTAATAAATTTGTAACAAATTTTTAGTCACGACACTGCGCGAATGTGAGAGAAGAGGAACCATAGGCTCAGCAGTTGGCCCACCCTGGCCAGTTTTAGCCCGTGATTGGTACTTTACATAGCTTACTTTGTCTCCGCATTACATAAACTATGAGAGATCCACTGTAAGTCGTTTGTTCAAAATACACACTATATACTAATATAATTTGGTCTCTAATTAACTCCAAGTATTCCCAAGCAAATTCACACTACAGATTCCATTTCCTTAACAAAGTCGCTATTCTTAGGCGTAACTAGATGGAACATGTGGATGTATTTTATACATTGAAAATGCAAAAAAAGGTGTACAATAGATGTGCCCAACCAAACTGCCGCCAAGCAACCGTATGTCGCTCCCGCCGTAGCGGCAAAGCACGGCCGTCACCTTGTCTTTAGGAGGGTAGGAATTTTCTCGGTGTTGCTCATGAAAACAAAGATATTAGTGTTCACCAATTTATTTCAGCGAATTTCACAACTCGTGGCACCCATTACATCATTTCTCGGACACTGCTCAACATTTTCTCGTGATCATAGACTATTATCGTCGGGTATATCACCTCAGCAACACCGAGCGGTGTGGACACACGGCCGATGCTCGGGCTCCAACCCGACGCCGACCACGCCACTGCTCACGGTTCCACGATGCATAACAAATCCATACGTACATCCCCTCATATGCAGAGATCACTCACGTACTGGTACAATGATCCATCTTACGATGTCGGCGCTCTTCCAGAGTTCCCACGCCGCAACGCATGCGTATCGGCTTGTCAACGTGTCCCTTCTCCGGCGCCGTCCTTATTACGACCCCTTACTATTCCTCCTGGTCACTTGTCACTGCTCTTTCTTCCCTCGGGTTTTCAAACACACTGACTCGCTTCCCAGCAAACACAGTATATTAAAGTTATATAACATCAGAGTAACAAGTAATATAACAGGTGTTATTTCCCAGTAATATAAATGTGTCATAACATTTATTTATTGATATTATATATTGATGGGATATAGCTATTATATTACATCTCAATAAAAAAGATATAACAGCAACGAAACATTTATAAAAAAATATGGTTCCTGTATGTACTTGAAAGTCCGATAATTTATAAATGCCAATTAAAATGTCTATTGGATCGGTATTTATACATTTTTATGAGCGTGAGGTCTATGCAGGTAATATATAACGTGATTATGACACTTTTATTTTCTCCTTTTCATTATCTGTTTTTCATAATTAAATTTTAAATTGGCAACTTGATTATTCGGTTGTTATAACGATGCGACGGAAGGTAACTTAGGGTGTATTATAGCCAACGTCATGCCGACGCAGTAACGCAACGAACTATCCCGTCAAAATCGTTTTCCTTCGCCCTCGGCTTCTCAGTGTAGTGGGTGCAGTGTACATTCCAGTATTTTCAGGTAAGTAGAGTTTTACAGTATTCAATCGCCAATTTCTTTTATGAAATATGTTGAATATGTGGTGTAAATCAGACTGTCATTTTTCTAGTCTTTGCAAGAACCTGACTACAGGTCATTCTCTTGTAAGTATGTCTTTTATCAAAACTGTTTGCCATTTATCCAAGGGACGGAAAAATCAGCTTAATAAGATAGAAATAGAATGTTGCGATAGCAGTTCGAAAAATGATACTGCAAATGAGCACATTGGTATAAGTAGTATGAAGTGTTATGCCCGTTAGGGGTTCTTTTAAGAGCAAGATAATTAATAGCACCAATTTGGAATAAAAGTATAACGAATATAGTTTATTGAGTAAGATGATGATGTTGGTTTGATATGAAACACATTTGGATGAATTAAGCACACACTTGATTATACTTATGTAATATTTGTATCCGCTCCAGGACTTAACTGCTCAA
>JARQST010000612.1:0-12323 GCA_030142225.1 Pachycephus smyrnensis
TACTATGTCGACACGCGTCCGCACCGGTAGAAAGGCGTCGGCGGCTATTTGCCGACACGCGTCCGCAAAGGGTTAATGGTCGCGCCAGTGAACAGTATCTAGTAGTATAGAATATGGTCAAAGGGTTGACGGGATGAGAGAAATGAGTTGAAGTAAGAAATTAAAGAATAGGCATGAAATGACGGAAACGGCACAAGTGACGATAGAGCGACACTGTGACATTCCAGTTCAAATGCACAAAGGAAGAATTGAGAAGGGGTCGGTTTGCCACCTTGCTACACGCGGTTTTCGTGTTTTGCGAAAAGTAGTATCTTTACAGTGTAATAGCTAAGGGATCGGTTTGCCTCCTTGGCCGAGACGATTTGCTCGTTTATACGTGCTGTTAAGTTAGTTAGTCGCTAGTGGCAGAATGCCCCAAATCTAAAATCGGTGCCGTTTATATACCCTGAAGATGTGGGCTAGGTGGCTTCCGGAGTGCGGAAATGGAAAACGTCGCGATGCCTACTTGCTGTTATTATTTGTATTGAGAAGGTTATTCATGTAAGCAAAGTTACACTGAGGCGATATGAATTGATAATGATGTATACGTTACAATATATGCACAAAAAGAGTACACGCAAATAATCATACGTATGGATCGAGAATGTATGTGTTTACTATACGCATCATTACATGACCTGAAGTACCAATATTTCTATTGTCCATATATAGCAGTTACGCCTCTTTCAAAATGCTATAGAGCCAAATCTAGCCATTTTTAAGCTTTGTGCCTATGGAGACCATTGAGATCTTTGCTAGACCATTTGATCATTGTCTCATAAACTACAAAATATCTCAATATCAGCCAATTTGTCCAAAAGTCAATTTCTATAAGGGAAGTGCGTCGTCCTTTACAGTTCATTTAATTTCGACCTTGTTGTACAAATATTTTTATCCTCTACTGTAAATATGTTCGTGCTGTTCAAGCGCCGCAAACCTTGTTAATTTTTACATAATTTTTCAGTGAAGAAATAGAAATTAGTTTTTCACTAAATACTACTATGCAGGGTAACTGATTGAAATTATTACGAGCTATTTCTTGGATTAGAAAAAAGAATATTTAAGTTAAAAGTTACATTATTATTTAGAGAACAAAAGTTGATGCTACACGACAATCTTCCATCGATAGTGTCTTTTTCAATATTGAGATCACCTTGGTTTTTTAGGCATGACTGCATGCAACACGTGGGAGTGTCTTACGTCGTTTATAAACTAAAGGGTTACGACAACCTAATGTCAATAGGACCACATGTGGCATTGCCATTCATTTGGTTTTAAACGCTTATTGGGCATTTCAGTGGACATGCACATTAGTTCTGACGAGAACTTTCGTTTGTATTGAGTAGCATTCGCCGCGGAAAGTGTGCAATCTGCATTTCTGTGTTGACAAATGTCAAATAACGAGAAGTTGTTAGTAACAACTATTGCATTTATCGTCTTAAAATTATTGACGAAAAAAACGAAGAGACTTAGATGGCGGTAGATGTCATCACCGTTCCATAGTAGAGGTACATACAGTGCAAATTGATTTACTAGATCTATGAAATGAGGATGCAGGACATTTTCGAAATTATTGCCGAATACCAGCTGAAATCTTTAATATTTTGCTTCAGATGCTAACTTACAAAACTGAAAAACAAAATACGCATTGCAATAAATTTATATCAGCCGAAGAGAAATTCGCTTTAACGTGTAATTTTTTGGGCACGAAGAATTTGTATTTTAGTTTAGTACTCATCTTCAAAATAAAAAAGCAAACAATATCGAGTATTGCTGCGGAGGTCTGCACATCTATAATTAAAATACAACATGAATATGTTAAGGTAACTATATAACTTTTATTTACTGGTTATAATTAATATTAATTACAGCTAATCAGTACAGTTTATTTACTTGTAATACAGTAAAAAACCAAGGTGACTCAACGTTTTGTAACTCATACACTGTTCCATAAAGTTTCTGTGGGTCTATGGTAGGTGTAGAAGTTGTTGATAGTGCTGGATAACTCACAATTTGTGGACATGGTAGCTGATCGAATTGGTGACTCTGCACTTGTGACAGTGCTAGAAGCAGAATCCTGTTGTAATTCCAACTATAGTTTTGTAGATAATGAGCGTTATGCAAAAATATCTCCATTTCCGCTTCGAAGAGAATATGATTCATTTGGTGTTCGACATGGTACAAGATTGACAACGTATTTTTCGAATACAAAAAGTTTTTTTCAGTCGATTACCTTTCACCTATAATTTTCAATATACTGTATGCTTCGCTCCCTTTTGAATTGTTTTAATAAGTTTAATTGATAGCTAATCTCTTTTTAGGCGACATGAATGATTTGCTTTCTCTGCGTCTTACTTGGGTTATGATGGTTGTTTTACACTTCCTTCAGTCTATACTAATCGTTAATTGTTTAATAATTCTTCATTGGGCCTATTCGAAATAACCGATGTTGATATTGAAGAAATACAAATAGCATTTATTAATTAAAAATTATCTTATCCTAAACAGAAATTTGTAAAATATACTTTTGAAATTTTTGAATCTCTTTGTGAAACCTTCATCACGGAAAGATTATATTAAAGAAAGAAAGAAAGACGGAAATATTTGCCGTCAGTTTCTAATTTTGAAAATAATTTCAGATGCCTGAAGCTCAAGGAGATCGAGGAAATGATGCACAAGGATATGAAGAAAATGGGAATTTTCCGCAGTGTATTGGAGCAGTGGATAGCACACACATACAGTTAGAAACGCTACAGGAAGAGGGAGCAATTTTATAAATGACAAATCCATGTCTAGTACTGCGCTTCTAGCACTCGTGGATTTATATTACAATTTTGTATATAATGACGATGGATGTGTTAAAATTTGAATGCAGGTGTTTACGAAAATTCGTCTTGGTTTAATAAATATGGAGAAAATGTTTTGCATCTGCTACCTTCGGATATTCTGCAAAAATGAAAAAAACACACTATGCCTTTGAGGCAGACAATTCATTCCTTCAAATAGCTAATCTCGTTCAACCGTATCTTGGTTCACATCATAAGGTTCCTGTTAGTTAATCGTATATGGAGCGTCGACTGCGACGCTATGTACGATAAGCGCACAAAAAAATAATATCAATACAGTAATAAATAGACAATCGCATATCCTCAAAGGTTTTTGGTCGAACTTTCTACAAATTCATTCATTAAAATAAATTACTTTCCCGTCCAGGTGTTTTATGACTGGAAAGTCCATGAGTCAGTCTCTGGCGACCAAATGTTTTATTATGGGTTGACCGTTAGGGTTTTTCCGCGATCATACGCGTCAAGGCAGTCCACACCTACCTGCGGTGGACGCTACCCTTAAACCAATCAAATTTCTAAAAAATTGCTCAAGTAAAAATGACAACCAATGAGGATACAAGCCCTTGAAGCCTCCTTCCACTTCGAAAGGAGGGAGTAAGGACGGGAGAGGTTAAGTTTCTAGTAATTTTGAATCAGTTGTCAGCCACTAGTTGCCGAGTCAACGTCGAGAGGAAAGACGAACTTCCTCGGCGCACACAAGACATACTTGTACTACTATAATACTATTGTACTTATCCGTGAAAGTCTTGGAAATATAGTTTTTCTTAGACCTTGTTAACACTAAGTCCTGGATCTAACCTTCATTCCACGCGAAATCAATTGCAGTCGATTAAGTTTCACCGCAATAAGCACCGTTTGATTCCGTCGTATCAACGCACACGAGAACTTTCAACTCTCGTGGATTTCAAAATAATCGCGAGATCGCTCGGTACGTAACAGTATAATTATAGACTTTAAAGAGCATGCAGAGGGATAAAAAAGTCTTTGGCATTATATTTGTCGTTTTTCGACTATAACGAAAAAATCATGCTCGTAGAACCACAAAAAGCGATATTCGTATTGGTGGATTCTATAGATGTATTTGAGAATACATATGGGATATTCCACGGAAAGTGGACGGTTTTTGGCCGGGGGTCAGAGATTTTGACGCTCGTCTAGAATTTACTTCCTTTTCATCGTGTGAAGAACTTCCTATAGTTAGAAGTACCAATTCTAATTGGTTTACAGGTTGTTCCACGGAAAGTTACTGAAACTAATCTGCTGTTATTTTGAAACATATGCAGGAAACGGGAAAAGTGATATAGCTTGTGACCGCCTCTTGGCTATTGTGGGCCAGAGGGAGGGGTCCAAAACGCTATTAACTGGGAGGTTTTCAAAACAAGGGAATGCGAGGGTAAAATTAGTAACAAAAAATAATTAGACTAAATAAGCGATACAAAAGAAATAGAAATAGAAAAGCAAAGCAAAAGAAATTCAAAAGCGCAAAGAAATTTAAATCAAAATAACGCAACTTAAAAGGTACTCGCAGGACACAGTAGGATGGGGACTACAGACTTTAAATTCGTGACTGGACGGGGAACGGGGAAAGATGGCTGACCAGCTCAAATCTCTGGGCAGACAATAAATGGGCGCCAGCTACGGTGACGGTGTAGCACCGATAGATGACCCCGCGGGGTCCTCAGATGTTTACTTCTGACTCTACACGATGGGCACGGCTAGCTAGGGAGAGGAGAGGGGTCGCAAGGAAGAAGGTTCCCGATCGAGGGAATACGCAATACTTCAAACTCTAACGCAACGCAATACACTACTCGGCCTCTCGCAAATTATACAAGGGCCGTTACTCTAAACACAAAATCTATAGGGGATGCCGGTCCACGTGGGACGGCTCGCAATAATGACTCTAAATTCGTGATACCAAAAGAAAAAGGGATTGTGGGCAGAAAGGGCTAGGAGGGAATGAATATGGGGGCCCACTGAGACACTTAACAACTACTCACGCAATTTAGCGCTCTCTCTCTTGTACGCACGCACTCACGCAATATCACTTTTTTTATCCTCTCGCACTCGTGGTATCCTGGCTCGAAGTGGTGTCTTTGGGCCTTCCAGGCCCCTTGTTTCTCCTGGGCTGTCTTCAGGGCCTCATTGATTGGCGGCCGCTAGACTGAGAGGGCTCCACGCTTCGGCATTGGTCCGCCGATCGGGCATGGCAGGGCTCTGGTGTCTCCACTGGGCACGACACTAGTAGGCCTCGGGGCAACGGTTTCTCGGGTCGGTCCTGAGTCCTCGCTGGCACGTCACCGCTGTCGTCTGCCAGGCAATATGGCGGCGCCCATGACCTGTCACTTTCTTGTATTTTTCCCCAGTGCATCGCGTAATTGAAGGGAGGGAGCTCCACCGCTTGCTGCAGGGTTTCAGGGCTACCCTTGCAGCAGGAGTGGACCGAGGGAGGTTGGCTACTGAGTGACTGTGGAGGCTGGTCGGGCCTCAGGTTTTTTCATGGCGGTAATCCGCTGTTTTTCCTGCCCATGCCGTCTCTACTTTCCACTCCCTAGGCTAACGTATCCCTTCTCTCTCTCTCTCTCGGTTGGCTGGTGGCTGATGGCTGGTAGCTGGTCCTCGCTCGAGCCAGTGTCATACATTGCTGGAACAGGGTAGGGGAGGGAAGGGACAAGAGGGTCTAATGCAAATACAATAATCCTTAAACGAACATACACATTAAGGTGACCACAATGTAACTTGGGCCTCGAGGCGAGTGGTGCCCTCGAGCCAGGGGTTGGGGACGGGCCTGTAATGAACCTCTTCATTACAAGCTTTAAGTAGAGGAAATTTGTCAATTTTATTTGTATCTGAACTAAACATAACCAGAAGTATTTGAACATTTTTTTCTTCTAAACATGTCAAAAGTGCTTATCTCATTGATAGATATTTTCAAAGTGCACACCATCTAAATTCGTGCAGCAATCAAGTCGATTTCTAAAACTGAAAAACATGATCTAATAAAATATCTTCTGAGATACCACCGACCACTTTTTGAGTGGCTTCGATTGATTTTTCTTTTTTCTTCGGCTTTTCGACGTACCAGTGGTCTTTTATGTATCTTCACAGGACATTTTTAAAAGATCTAATAACATTGTGTAAATACTTCCAGTTGTGCTAGTCTACATGCGAATAAAATTGACAAATTTCCTCAATTTAAAGCTATTTTACTTTTCACGTTCCCTGCATGCGTTTCAAAATAATAGTTGATTAGTTTCAGCAACTTCCCATGGGACACCCTGTATATACCCTGTATATACAGAACTACTTACCTTTCGGAAAGTGGGCGATGGGTGGAGGTGCCCCGAGTACCCTCTCGCAAACCGTTTTTCAAACTTCGCAATAGTTTTCAAATGGGAAGCATTTAACACATTGTGGTCGGGCGTTTTGTGCCGGTGCATTATGGCTGGAGCGGGTAATTTATTGAAAAATGCTCGTATGATGTTTACTGATAAACACAATTTACCGTTATTATTTTGATCTTACCAACAATCTATCTAACCTATTGTTTTGTGTATGTTTGTACTTCGTAATACTATGTATGAGAAAGGGCAACAACAAACATTAGTAACCCGTATAGCTTTATTTCCCTCATTCTACCAAATAGTGCAGCAGCTCCGTGAGCCACGACTATACTTCCCACCACGCAGCCATGAACCGCGGAAATCCTTCATTCGAATTGGTGCATCTGAAATGCTTCCCATTTGAAAACTATTGCGAATTTTGGAAAACGGATTGCGAGAGGGTACTCGGGGCACCTCCAACCATCGTCCACTTTCCGGAAGGTAAGTAGTTCTGGGACACTCTGTATTTTCGGGTATGCTGAATCAATTACCACTAAGATGTCAGAGATCGGCTTATGGGATCACCGTGTTTTAAGGGCTCGAAAAAGGTTACGAATTTCAATTCCTTCGTTGTCGTCGTTGTCGTCGCCGTCGTTGTTATCTTCACAACTTACTGTTTGTTTTTAGGCTACTTGGGGGCGCTGCAGTTATACTATATCTCTCATATACATAGAGCATGGACCGCGCAACTGAGCCGAAATCGGGTCCCTTCTTGAGAAAGAGGTAGAGCATAGTCGCAGTCTACATCTCTTTTTTAGACAAGAGCGTAACTATCACACTCTAGTCCCCGGGCTTGTTCAACAAAATTTCATAAAAATGGATGAAAAGGATGAATAAAAAAAATTTTACATAACAAAAATATTCTCTTATTAATAACAAATTTCGTTGACCCTTAGATAATATAAGTTTAGTATTTTTTGCTCTGATTCTATCCTTTTCTGAATACTAATATTAAAAAATATATTAAAAATGTTATCAAGTGAATCTTGCCTATGTTTTAGGACAGTTTAAGATTTTTTATTTTTTCGTTTAAAAATTATTTCTGATTATTATTTAACTATTGTAGTACTCCGTATACGTACCTAAATATGTGTATAACCTTTTATTATTAAGAATACTATTTACTTACGGATGAAAAGATCTTCGGGGTTCTTTATCGGAAACTTTTAGTAAAACGTTACTTTATTATAAGAAAAGTTATTGCACAACACATCCTTAGTCACAGACGCCACAGACTTGTATTTACGATACGACTGAAGGCCCGGTTTGATGGTGATACTTTCCTGGACTTCGGCTAGCCTCCAATCAAATTTTTAGAAAGAGATAGAGACATGGTCATGACTACGCTATATCTCTCTTATTTTAGTGAACCAGGTTATTAGGTAATGTGCTGTCCATGCTCTATGTCTATGGTGTTTCTCATGCTGTGAATTAGTGAGAATGGCAGAAAAAGAAATATGGTGGACATGGCTGATGTTCTGTCAAAAGCGTTTCTTTAGATTATTATACGCGAGACTCTACCAAATCTCTTGATCATATCCCGGACTTTAAATCATGGTTAGATTGTCCTTAAATTTAGGAAAATATATACAAATACATATGCAGATTATAGTTATGTAGATAATAAACAGTTATTAATGCTTTGACTATAGATACATATTATGGTATACAACTCCTTGCGAAGCATTAGTGTTCATCTATTTTCCAGCGATTCGCAGTGTCATTGTGATGCCTATTAGTAGTAACTTACTGAAATGAGATTTTATATTCAAATATACAGTAACGTCCAATCGAAGTGGAACAAGGTAATTTTTGTGTATTTCCGGTAAACTCTGACCAAGTTCGAAAAACCAAAAACATATTTTTTAGGAAATTTCCTCCGCTTTCGAATGGTATAGGTTTCATCCCGATCGAATACAAAATGGCCGATCGGCAGCGGTTGAAGTGAAATCGTGCATTTTGGGAATTTTCGAAAAGTGTAAAAACTGGTAGTTCCGGAAGAAAATTCATATTTCTGATTATAGCACGAGAAAGAGCACTTTTCGGCAATAAAAAAACGCTTCCTATAAACTCCTGTATCATCACTCTACGGGGTGTTACACCCCCTTGAAGTGAAAACACTTAATTGACCATAACTTCCCCGATCTGGTCTAGCTTTTGCGTGATATCATATTTAACGATACTGCAGATTCTCGCAAAATTATTGTTCTCAGAGACGATCCCGTGATGGAGATCTCGAAACATCGCGAGCGCACCCGAAGCTTCTCCGTCATTTTTCATTAGGAATGCGATGAAATAGAAATTTCATATTCATTCCACGTTGTAGCTGAGATTTCAACGATTAAAATGCGTTTTTAAACAAACCAACATGAGTTCGTTAAGGGGTTAAATTTTTCATTTGGAAAAACGCCTAAATTTTGCGAGTTTCGCTGGAGGTACTCGGGTGACGATCGCTTGGCGCGCGTGGTGGGGCAGTGGGTCGCTCGAGGCGTAGAGAGACGTGCAACGGGGCAACCGCTCAGGACCGTACGCTCCGCGCTGACAATGGGGCATACCGCGACATCATACTTTCAATCGCGTTTCATTCTTTCTCCTCATCGAACTTACAATGTTTTCACTCTGTCCTTCTCCTCCCCACGGTTACATTGTTGTCTATCTGTCCTTCTTCTCACCATGGCTACATTGTTTTCACTCTGTCTTTTAATCGTGATTTTTATTTGTTTCTTTTCTTAGTTAGTTCAGACAATCTTCACGGAGAAGTTAGTCTAGCCAGCTAATTTAAAAAACTTCTTCTAGTATGCCCCTTTGTACGGTCCTTGCCTTTTGTACGGAGTGCACGGTCCTGAGAGGTTGCCCCGCTGCACGTCTCTCCGCGTCTCGAGCGACCAACTGCCCCACCCCGCGCGCCAAGCAATCGTCGCCCGAGTACCTAGAGCGAAACTCGCAAAATTTAGATGTTTTTTCAAATGAAAAATTTAACCCCTCAATGAACTCATTTTGGGATGTTTAAAAACGCATTGTAATCTTTGAAATCTCAGCTACAACGTGGAATGAATATGAAATTTCTATTTCATCGCATTCCTAATGAAAAGTGGCGGAGAAGCTTCGGGTGCGCTCGCGATGTCTCGACATCTCCATCACAGGATCGGCTCTGAGAACAATAATTTTGTGAGGATCTGCAGTACCGTTAAAGATGATAACACGCAAGAACTAGACCAGATCGGCCGACGCGTTCGGAAGTTATGGGCAATTAAGTGTTTTCACTTCAAGGGGGTGTAACTCCCCCTAGAGTGATGCTACAGGGGTTTATAGGGGGGGGGGGTTTGATTGCCGAGGAATGCTCTTTCTTGTGCTATAATCAGAAATATGAATTTTCTTCCGGAACTACCAGTTTTTAAATTTTTCGAAAATTCCCAAAATGCTCGATTTCACCCCAACCGCTGCCGATCGGCCATTTTGTATCCGACCGGGATGAAACCTGTACTATTCGAAAGCGGAGGAAATTTCCTAAAAAATATGTTTTTGGTTTTTCAAAATTGGTCAGAATTTACCGGAAATACACAAAAATTACCTTGTTCCACTTCAATTGAACGTTACTGTATATTTATAATTATGCCGATTATAAACAATCGCTAATGCCTCGGATATCATGGTACATAACCCCTTGCGTAGCATTGATGTCTATCCGGTTAATAGTGTTTCGTGGTATCGGCTATTGGTAGTAGGTGACTGCAATGAGATTTTTTAGTCAAATATTGATTTACAATTATGTAGATTATAAAAAGTCGTTACTGTCTTGGATATTGACATGATATATAACCCCTTGAGCTGCATTGGTGTGCATCTGATTTTCAATGATTCGCACTGTCACTGTTATAGCTATTAGTACTAGCTGACAGCATTTGTAATTATGTAGATCATAAACAATCGCTAGTGTCTTATATATTATTATGATGGTATAAACCCTCTGCGGAGCATTAGTGTTTATCTTTTTTCCAGTGATTCGCGGTGTCATTTTAATGTCTATTAATAATAGCTGACAGAAATGAGACTTTTTATTTAAATTTATTATAACGTTCCGTCCTTATACTCCTCCATCATTTATACATTTTCCTCAGAATGTATCCATTCTTGATGATGGACGCATCAAGAGCCCCACATAGAAGTGCATAGCACCGTGGTTGTGCATAATTGTATCTGAGACAACTTCCCAAATCCTGCATTTCCTCAAGAATCCTATCGACCCCTCACAGCGACGCTGATAAAGGAAATAGGAAATGGGATCCTCAAGTCCCTAATATTGTATAATTCCCTTCAATTAGACATAGCGATAATCATGAGGAGGAAATATTAGAGATTGTTCCCTTTAATATTCCCCGAACCCTAAACCAGTCACAGAGACAGAGGATAGGAATCAAATCAAATGCTCTTAGGCGTTACCGACCGGCACGCATCGAATATAATAAATGTAAACAGCAGTAAGCCGGTATTTAAACTGACCAAAATCCAATTAACCCTTATCGGTCTTATGTCACCTCTGACGTGACATTGCATCTTTACCGTATCGGCCGTATATCACGTACGAGGTGACAAGACTGAACAACTTTTACATAAGCACTGAATACAACTCCGACCTAGCGGTGAATTATGTACAGAGCGCTAACGTCCGATAAGGGTTGAATCAAATCATACTAAAATAAACGTTGCCACATTGCGGTAGGGAAAAAAGTTATCCCTACCCAAATTTAACGTACATCTTTCTAGGATATAAGCAGCCGTCGATCGCACTAGGAAGATATTCTATTAGATACAATCGAGCTAAACAGACGACAAGTGTACATCCAAAGACAATTAGGAGCAGTAAATTAAAATACTAAAACCAGGGAAGTAATTAGGAAATTCATCCTAACTTCCTGAGCGAGACAGCCAGAAGTGTTGTACTGTAACTGTGAGAACTCATCCTAAGAATCCTCCAGATCCAAGACAGCATCGTGTCTCCTCCTAGTACCGGCAAAGATTCAGTCCTTAGTAAATATACTGCATCACAGCTATTGTAGCAGGGCTGTCAGGAGACTACAATTACCTCTCCTAAAGAAACACCTAGAGTTCAGCTCCCAACTTCATTGTGATTAGTAGCTGTGTGAATCCGATCCGCTCCTGAAAGATAATAGACCTTAGCGAACGGGGATCATAGTGATCACCTATGGTTCTGAGCTAGTATCATCCTTATCTTCAGCTGGATCAGGGTCACCGGACACATTGTGTAATCCGCTGTATGGTGATTCCAGCTATCCTGGTCTCAACAAAGTAGCTTAGAGAAGAAACACTCCGAGTCGTCTGTCGGTCTGTGATATAAATTGCATACTACTGTAAGAGTACGTGTGACACTGAGTGAGTTTCACATACAGTGTATCTTATTGGCGAATAAACCAGAGCGTGATATTTTAATAAGTGTTATCCTTTACGTCTACACAGTGCACAAACCTCCCAAAAAGTCTCGCGATTCCGCTGTTGAAAATCGCGAAACGTCTCAATATACATATTAGAATTATACAAATTATAAACAATTTTTAATGTCCTAGATGTTGTTATCATAGTATACAACTTTGTACAGAGCATTAGTGTTCATCTGTTTTTCACGGAATCACATTGTCATTATTATTAAACTGCAATGCAATTTTTTAAAATTTATCTATAGTTAAAAGCAAATTTGGTGTTTTCACCTTTCATTTCCATATAACATTCATTCTTGTTAATTAAATTTCTTCTGACAGATTGATCAAGAATATACCAAATCATCAGTCAACTTTCACAATCAAATAATTTATATTGTAGCCTAACATATCAAGAGACTCGGTCGAGTCTCGCGCCAAGTACAGGCAACCGACGGTACAGGCAGCGGGCGGGGACCGAGACTGTTTACCCGAAGCAACTCGCCTTATACGCGTTAACATAGGCAACAGAATAATGCGGCTTGACGACCGAGGCTATTATTCCCGAAATATCTCCCTGTATCTGTACTGAAACTAATATTTAATGAATGGCTATGCATCAGGAG
>JARQST010000613.1:14583-63232 GCA_030142225.1 Pachycephus smyrnensis
TGTAAAAGAAGAAGAGATAAAGAAGAGTCGAAGAAGAATAATAAAGAAAGAGTGTCACGATCGTGCGGAATCTTCCCAATAGTTGAACGTTCAAAGTCAAAGGGGTTGAAGATATCTGGAACAATGTAAAGCGTTCATCCCCTTATTCCCGCTAGGGAACAGAAGGAGAAGCATCGGCAATAGAGGGTTTAGAATTCAACCCCGTTGGCGATAATCGAGTTATTTCACGCTGTTCGCGAGTTTCCATTCGCGAATCTCACGCCAAAGCCATTTGGGGGTAGCTACCACCTACGTAGCTCGAGCTTGCTTGGCATACATACAAAACGTCGCTCGCGCGACGAATTCTCCCGCAAATGGTCGCCAGGACGACAGGACGAAATTCCCTTTGAGAATTCCGATCGCTCGTACCTATTCCTGTAGGAAGCCTATACAAGTGCAATGCACGTACCGGATACTAGCTACCCCAATATTGTCAAATGGTATTTTTCAAAGCTTAAGGCTGACACTAAAATCCCTATCAGGTACTAAGGGCTGCGACCCTTTAACATCCCATTCGCAAGTATCGAAACTTTACTGATTGTCGAATAACGTGAAGTTATCATGGCTTTGATTTTAGCTCAGTGGGAGTGACTGGGGTGAGAATAGTAATGAGTACAGGATGACGGCCAATTAGTATAAGGGTGGCGATGGGTAATAGGGGTGGTTTGGTGGATGGTAGCTGCTCGAAGAATCGACGTCAATTTCCGAGCGATTCGACGTTCTTGTTTCCGGTGCAAAAGGTCTTGGTCTTGGGACTAGCTTCAATGGGGAGAGTGACAGTGAAACTATGGGAAAGTATTAGAGGGTTGGGAGAGGGTGTGAAGAGAAGGGTGGGAAAACTAGATGAGATTTGTTTCCGATTGGATAAATCAAGAGGCCACCAAGTCTAAGGGTGCTGCCTGGATAATTAGAGTCTAGGGGTATAATGATAGAAATAGAGAAAAGTCTTTCTCGTGGTCCATAAATGGAGGTTCATGCTTTGAAGATGCACCATTGGTAATTTACAATTAAGTGGATGCAGTTGCAAGGGGATGATGGGTATAGCTACACCCTAACGACACCAGTGCGAATAGATGGAATAATTATTCTCTGTCGATTAAAGTCCCTGGGGAAGTTTCTCTATGTAGGGATGAAACCAGGAATATCACGTCGAGGATGTCACCTGGGGTATGTATTTCCAGCAATATCCACTCCATTTGACTTTTCGCGAAGAGAATTATCAGAGTGTTCTACAGGGACATCATCTTCAGGAGGCAGTAAACCCGATGCACATAATTAATATAAAAACTCTTGACTGAAGAGAGGACGTGCTCCAGCATTTGCTAGGTTGATCTAGAGCCGTGCCAGGGTGTACTTAGAGTTTTCCTAGAGGCAGAGGACCGTGGTTGCAACTTCTGACTAAAATCGTAGCAGGTAGGTTCCAGGTTGGTCCTAATGCATTGATGAATAAAGAACGTCGAAGATGACGTCAAGGGGTCAACCTGGTAGTAAACAAGGTACTAGGTGTTGCCCATAGGTACTTTAGATGATCATAAGGGAGTAGTCCAGGTAATAGGACTAGATGACGAATACACTGTCCAGGATGACGAAGTGGTATTTCTCAGATGAATACCTGGTGCTTACTCTCCGAAGCTCTCTGACGGCATGCCCTATGCAACACCATAGACACCACGACATAAGGAACGACATCGAGAAGATGAAGCTGGCGATTGATTACCTCTTTTACCTGGGCAGACTTCGATCTGGGATCGGCGACCTGGACGGTCTCGTCGGGAGGTAGCCGCCAGGAGTTCCTCTCGACGTTGACGCTGGCGTTCATAGCGGCCGCCTCCGCCTTCTAGTCCTACTCCTAGCCACCTCGTCCTGTCCAGCCACTTCCAGGTCCCCAGGGTAACCCCTGGGCCACTCCTGGGGCCGAGATCCAAACCTCCAATCCACAGTGTCTCACCTGAAAAGAAAATAAGTATATGACAAAATGGCGCTTTCAATTATCCACAAGGCGTATCAAAAGACGACGTATTATACACAGTGTACACTTGATTTATGCATCCTCTAAGAACCGGAAGTACCCGAGCACCAGGATACAGACTTGATGGGGATTAAAGCGACGGCAAAGTGCATAGTAAAATAAGCGTATGATCGCTCTATACTATAATGGCTGCCTCTACGAACAGGGTACTCCTTTATGAATATATTTTCCAGTAAACACATATACCGGGCGGCTTTCTCGAAAAAGGTCATAAAATTATACCCACCTATACTGTAGCTACTATCTATCTATAACATTTATCCCGTGAAAGTCTTCCACTTTCCTCTATCTTTATTTCTCTATCTCATCCCTTTATCACCCGCCCAAGCTTCTGTTCCTGTTATCATTGGCTTTGCGGTACATTCAGAAATTCCTTGCACAGACTGTATCCGTTTTACAAATTATATCATGATTTAAATAAGTGCGCATCAAGAACGTATTCCCATCGATAATCTCTGTATTTTTCTCCATATTGATTGATATTGAAAATCATCAAGTATCATTGACTATCAAATGTTTACCTTGAAACAAAATCAGTAAACACGTCACTCTTCACCTCAATATTTATTCACTTCATTCCTATCCGTGCCAAGCAAATAATGATTTTGTTATCTGGATTTTCGCTTCTACTCTACCGTCTAACTACGACGGCTGGAATCCTGTGGGTCTTTTTATTTAACCTAGGCTTTACCTTGGCTCCGCGTGCTATTTTCATCTGGCAATTTTTTTGCTCTCTCATTTCTTTCCTCCCTTTCCACCTTAGCGCCCAGGCTCTCTCGCCTTGATCTTTTTTTCATTCTTTTTCTCTCCCACCCCCTACCCTCTCCCCTTCTTGCCCTCAGCCATCACGGCGTTCTCTTCACTTCCGAACTTCTCAGGATGCGCATACATTATACCAATGAATTATAGACATTCGCTAATATTATATAACAGCACGACAGCCAGCACTACTGGCAAGGAATCGACTTTCTAATCTACAGGATCTCTTTTTCTTCCTTAATTGTAACTGGTTAATTATCTCTTTCTTCGATCCGTTAATCAGTCGCAATTCAGTCCACGTTATGGCTTTGATACAATTAATTTCAATAGGAACTATTAAGGGAAGATTTCTTCAATCAATCTTTCCGAAAGTCACGACGATGTTTTACGTTAAATCTGCAAAGAAAAAAGCAATTATGGTATATTTATTTATATGATGGTATTTTGAGTTTTTATAGAAACTCAGTCAATGAGCCACTTTTGAGAAAATACAAATCGCTCGGACTCAATTACGAGTTCACGAAGGTGTATCGTACGTATATTTTTACCTGAAAACCATAAAAACCGGTCGTTCGATTAATTTCTACCGTATAGACAATAGCCACGACTCACTGATACGGTTAATGGAGTAAAAGAAATCTAAGGGTACAGAATCAGAGGGTCTCGCAAATACAAAATAACGTTCAACCTGAGGGGGAGAGAATTGTTTTTTTTCCTCGCAGGAGTATCCGTTTCCATGAGAGCCGATCCTCCATTATCCAACCATAGAGAAAATGTCTGGCGAGCATTCATGAGAGTTCTCAATGATCTTCTACGAGATATACAAAGCATGCACAAGAATACGCCACTGAATAACGTTAAAAAGAAAACTATCGCGAATCCACTTTCCATCCCTTCGACTGAATAAAATACAGGAAAGACAAGATAGAATTTCTATTTTACTCGATTCCCATAAAAATCGTTTGCCGATTTCTCCCGTATCATGGCATACCCTATAAACATATACTCTACGCATTCTTATTCATCCTAAAGACCTGACAAATTTTTCTACCCTTCCAAAAAGCTTCATCCAACTATTTCGTATTTTCTCCAGCTTAGACCCAAGCTTTCTTTTGTTACCCCCATTGCAAAAGTTGTCCCCGAATAACCCCTTAAGACTAATACGACCAACTGGGATATTATTACATACATACTCTAATACATACACGACTTCTAATTCTTGGTAATTAAGAGGATTTTCTCAGTACGTCCTCATTTGTCATAATAATAATATCCTTGTACCCACCAGGCAATGTCCAGTTACACGTAACAAGATCCTAACGATAAGTAGATCCTATTCGGTCGGTTTCGCTTGCGGTCCGGTCGAGCGTGACGCATCCATTGGTTAGAAAGTTAGATAATGTCAGTATAGGTTGTGGTCTTGCTCCAGGGGTGGAGAAGAAGAAGGAGGAGGGGAATACCAGGACGTAAGCCCCCTACGTGTGACGTCAGAAGGGTGTGTTACGTCAGCAGTGCGGCAGACTGTATGGGTCGGACGTTGGTAGGGTGGGATAAGGGTGATGGGGAAGAGGTGGAATGAAGGAATGGAGGATGAGGAGGGTAAACCCGAGGGTTGGTAACAGTTGGTAAGGGAAGAAGGAAAGAAAAGAGATGGTGGAAGCGATGAGAGGTAGGGGGTGGCTAGATATGGAGGAGGCAAAATAGGGTCGACCACCCCTTGCATAACTATATACTACGACACCAGCCACGATTTCATTCATCAGTCACAGTCAACGGCAACTTCTTGTAACTGGATTAGTCCCTGGAGTGTATCGAATGGTGGGGAGCATCATGGGCTTTTGAAGAGGATCCTATATCTTTTGCTAAGACCGACCCCTGAGGATGACTACGACCTACCCTTGCGCCACTGGCATTGGAACCAGTATCTCTCTAGCTGTATCCCGGTGTTTTCTGCCTTGAGACCGCTAATCGAATACCTCACCCCCTGGTGGGCTTCTTCATCCCTCTCTAACCATTCTCCACCACTTACCCGCCATCCGGGGGTAAATTGGCTCGTTCAAATTTCGCGCGCTTTAACATCCACGACTTACTGGACTTCCTTCCTTCTGTTTTTCTTTTTTCACTTTGTAGACTTTTCATGTATATGGATACACCATGTTTAATCTGATCTCTAAATGACTGATCTATGATCTTCTTTAATCTCTACCTGCACCTCCTGAAGTATCTTGGTCCAGTTTTCATCCTTGTACGCTGCGAAATGTTTCTCCACCAGGAGGCAAGGAATCGGCCCTGAGAGGATCTCTTTGGCAAGGCGAACGGCAGACAGTGCGTCTCTGGGAGGAGACCCGGCGTGTTCCCGGCAATCAATAACCACCACGCAGCTCGTATTCTCTCTCCGTCTGTTTCTCTTCTCTGTCTCACCCCTAGCTGTAGTCCCATTTTATTTCTCCGTTTATGCTCCTCTGATCCACTCTCTTCTCCTTTTATTCCACTTCCGCTCCTCTAATACTTTCCCTCTCGTTATCATCCTGACGTCACGGATACGATAAAACCGTATAGAAAAATTCAGAAATCCTCGAACGACGTCATCCTCGACTTATTCCTGACCACCGCACTCTCAGGAATCACCCCGACAAAGGGGGTTGCTTCATCCCCTTGGGAGCACACTCTGTAAAACTACCTCAAGTCAATGATACCGTCACGTATATACTTTACCAGCATACCAAAAAAAAGACTAAAAATTTACCAGTCTTATCAACAGCCATTGTATCTTCCAGGCGTAAGGACGCCTTCTCGAAATTCTCGTTAAAAATCCAAAAACTACTATAGAAAAAAAATATAAATAATCTCTATCATAGCAGTTATATTATTTCCGATTGCAACAACGTTCAAATATATACAAAAATTTCTATACCTATCTATACTATGCATATTCCAGTCCCATATTAACGATACAGAAACTTTTTCTAGGTTAGCACGTAGTGCAACCGTCGATTTTTAATCGAGCGATAGATCGTCCAGCGGGGTAGGTCAAGGGGCTGTTGCAAAAGAAGTTAAGGGATGATACCAGGCCACGCATATTCAACTAGATATATTAGTCCAGGATTTGAATATATTCCATGCAACCTCCGCCAATGTATCGTAGCCATACACATGCCTTCATATAGAGTACCAATAAAGCATACGTAGGGTACGTTGGTACTGGGTACACAAACCCCCTTAACTTTTTTCTTCTTCCACCCCTGCAATCGGCCCAGTAACCGTACCGCCCTCTTTTTATTATATTTACACACCCCACAACCACCCACGTATCCCAGCATCCCAATAGCCACGTAATGCATCCACCATCGCCTGGTAACGTAACAACTCGCCATACCGAGGGGTTTACATTAAAAGCATAAAAATGGATTTACTCACGGTATCAGGAACATACCCTTATAGGTTATACAGATGGGTAAAGAAATATAGTTACGTCGCCGCTCGATGGAAATGCATTTTCTACCTTATTCCTGGATACGTTATTCGTCTTATTTTTCACTTTCTTAAAAGTCCTTCAGGACTCTGTACCTAGACAGAAGAAAGTACAGGTACTTGCTACCCCTACAGGACTACGTAAACCTAAGATCTATTTCCATCCAACGTATTTTATCGATCCGCCTTTAACTCCTAGGACAGCTGTATTATTTTTAAGATGAAATTACGTGATGAATTTCTACCACCAGCTTCTTTAGGGTCCATTTCCAGTAGCGTGAACGGACCACGGCAATGACTAATACCAACCGTATAAACTGTCGAGACAGTGAAAACAAGCCCATTTGTCTAATCCGTGTCGAAAATGCGACGTCGAACCGACGTGGGTCGCCAGGAACAACCGGGAGAGGCGTTGCCTGTCTCTGTCAGTGAAAATAGGTGTATGCACAATGTTAATGTTACTTTGGTGTGCACGTAGGAGAAGGTCCCTTAATTTACACTAGTGAGGGTAACAATAAAATAAATAGAGGAATTCGGCACGTTGCCGAGTTACGTATTTACTTGGGGAAACTGTACGGGACATAATATTTACCGCGAGGTCGTTGGTAACGTAGAGAATCAAGCGGGAATTCCAATGGTGGGTGCAGAAAATTTTGTCCCGGTGCACAGGATGCATTTGGGTTGGTAACGCTTGCGTGATGGAGAAAATTAAAAAAAAAAATGATTTTTCTTTTTCGTATTACCTAGTCATTTCCTGGTGTTGTTAGCGCACGGATAATCCTGTCGGTATTTTTCTAACCTGAAAATGCATCGTTCGCTCTATGTAATTTTTTTCTTCTTCTTGTTTCTCTTTTTTGAGGTCTGCCTTCCACTGTACATTCTTTTTACGTAGAATAAATCTCCCCCGCCATTCTATCCGGGTTTTATCGTAATTACATTCCTTTGAATCTCATTTTCTTGCCTTCGTTTTACCTGGAGACAGGGAGCAGACGTACTGAAATATTGAACCAGAATACTGAGTAATGCAGTGATGTATATATCTATATATACACAAAGTATGCACAAAGAGAGAAATTGCATAAGTCCAACAAACTGGCTTCTAACCGAGAAATGATAATAATAACTGTTATTATCATACAGATTCTACTTTGTATTTTATCGCAAATTGATTTTTTTCGTTTTTTATAACCACCCTGTCCAATGCAGCATCATCCATAATTCTCTTGATGCATTTATCAGTCTGTTTTAGAATTCTGAATGGATCCCCAGTAATGCCATCTGGTAAAATCAAGTTTCTGGATAAAGGATAAAATTCTATTGCACAATGGCTGATGTCTGCGTGCAATTACAGTGCATCAGCGGGGACTGGGTTTAATCCGAAAATGCAGGAGGGCGTGAGAGAAAGTATGGCGACTCCCAGGAAGATAAGAACATGGTGTGTGTATATATATATACAAACACACAGTAAATCCGGTGTAAATGCAAGGTTGGATGCACCTTACAAAAGCAGAGAAATACGGAGGACCTGTACCAAGAAAAGATGAAGTCATCTGTCCTTGACGCCATTGTTTTTCCCATGACAAATCCCCAAAGTCCAAGGCTTCTCATTTTAACAGTACCAAATGCAGTTTACTATAGTACGCTACAGATATACAAAGCTGACTGTTATTTACTTAATGGTTAAATAAACCAGCACCTGTCCTACAGTCTGTTATACGTATTTTTGAGGTTATGAGTTTCACAAAGCCATCTACAGGTATCCAAATTTCCTTATAATTTTTGTTAATCCAAACTAACCTCAATTTTTCATTCAACAAATCCAGCACAGTTATATCCGTACTAAAAGAAATATTCAAGGAAAGTTTTGTTAGAAAAATAAGAAGCTTATTAACTACCAACAGCAGCAGCAGCAGCAAGATCAACCTCCAGTTTCACGACTCACTTCAAAACTTCATCCCCTGACGAGTTTCCATCTCCAGGTACAGGAACTTGGCTCAGTTAGCAAGTACCTTTATAAACAGCGTGATTCCTCGCTGAAGAAACTGAGAATATACTGAAGTCACAGGTCATAGATAAAGTTTTTGAATAGGAAAAAATCCAATCACCCTCAACCCAGGGCAATCAGGATATAAAAACGAAGGTGAAGTGCTGATAAGAGATCCTGGCAATTTTAATTTACAGCTCGTTATAGGATATCGCGTGATATACTCCTTCCAAGCGATTGGAACTCGTAGAGCGTGCCTCGAGGACTAGCGGACTCCTGGGGAATATACAATGTATATGTATAGTCGTGTACAGTGTTTGCGTTTCCTTAGACTCGGGTAAGGATCCTGAAGGTAGGGAACTGTTTCCCATTCGAAGGGATGGGATGGCCCGGTGCCAAGACGCGTCGAGATCCATATATACCCACCCTTCGAAGAAGAGGGTAGAGAGCGGAATAGTGGGGTGGATGAGGGGGGTTAGTAGCTAGCTACCTTTTTCGGGTACGTGACGTCAGTGGACTCTTGAGGGGTGTGGGTGGGTGGGTTTCGAAAGGGGAAGAATGTGAGGAATGAGGGGAAAGGAGGGAATGAGTAAAAGAAGAGTTTTGCAAGTGTATATGTATATATGGGGATGGTATATATATATATAGGGATGGAAATTGGAGGGTTGGTAACCGCTGATACTCAGGGATCTATACCCCTTATACCTAGGAAGCGTGAGGCCGCACGCAGGACTTTCCCTACCCTTGGCTTCTACGTTGACTTTGCTTCTCAGGATCGGAATGGGACTCATTGCTTGTAAGGGTGGGAGGGGGATGGTATGAGAAACCGAGATTCCCCAGGACTGGGATACCACCGCGAAGTTGAAAGTTAAATTAGTTGGAGTCTAATAGAAAGTGAGATCATTTATAAAATTGCCCCAGCTTATTTTACATGCCCGTGGCCAACTTCAGTTGGAATATTCTTGGATTTTCCGGTTACGCTTATGAATTAAGTTAGCACCACCCTCCTTGGACAGCCGACCCTGGATTCTAGGGGAATGTGCACCACGTACCTTCTGACTGTCTGGTATGTATATCTATGTATTAAGAAAGTGAAATTATTTTACCAGTGTGTAACTGATGAGTCCTGACTCTTCTAGACTTGTCGGCCATAACTCGTTAGCCTGAAGAAAGTCGAATCTAGGGTGAAGTACGATTGAATCGTATCATCCCCTCTTTGCATTGAACACAGTGTTCAGGTGAAAAAAATTCCCTTTTATTTTCTTTACTCTGTCAAGAAATTCTTACTGGGTTATTAAAGCTTTACGACTGTGCTCGTAAATGACTCATCCTAGGTTGTGAAAATAATTTTACTTTGATTTCACGCGACCTCGTTGTATTTATAACGCGTCTTTGTAGCACAAACACTGGATGTATAATGATTCTATAAAAAAAATTTGCAGGAGTTCATTGAAACGTACTATACCCATACGTTAGGGTAACCAGGAAGATGAAGACTGAGGTATTACGTTGAAAATACGTTAAGGACAGTTCTCACCTGCAGAGCGAAGACCTAAGGATTTCCAAGTCTCAGATATTAAAGCTACGTTCACACGTAGATATTCCGAATTTATTTGTGGATATTTGTCACGTGGAAAAGTGTCTGTTGCTAGTCAGACGGCTGCAGCGTGTCGAATTACCGTATAAAAAGTGTTTCACAAACATGGCAACTTCCTGAAGTTGCCACTTCAGTATCTACGTAATGTATCCGTATGCATACACATAGTACCAACGTCAGGAGACTCGCTATCGTCTCTCAGGATTCCAGCAGTGCAGCAGCGGAGTCGTCAAGGAGCTTTGAAGGACCTCTCGGAGTCGTCGCACTCTCAAACTTTCAAACGGGCGAAAGTTCTTCACTTCGCATATGTGTCTGCTACTCCACTCCTAAGTAGAGACGGAGTCGAGTGGTCCAGACGGAGCAGTGGAGAAGATATTGCTACCATCCTTACCATTTCTTGATGGAAAGGTCACGCGCACGAATTATGGAAAAGTCTAGAGTGATTATTGATGCTTTTTTTTTTATACTAATCGGCCGTCGGTGTCATTGGACTATACAGTTTTATTTTCTCTGTGAATAGTGCTTGAGATAATGCACGGATGGAATATGAAGAATTTTTTAAGGGATGGTTTCCGTTGTTTCTCTTTTGAGACTTGCATGGGGGGGGGGGGGGGGGGGTGGATATATAAAAAAGGGAAAAGAGTAGAATTGTCAGGGAAACGGAGATAAAACAGATAATCGAGTACAGTAGAAAACGGCTTATGGTGGTTGGTTTTTAGAGGGATGAAATACAAGAGGGTCTGTCTTAAAGGGATAGGGGTAAATAAGGATGCCAGCGAAAGAAACACGTGTTTCGTGTATAAGAAAAAAAAAATCAATTCTTTCCGTTTTTGATTTCATCCTAATCGCGACACTTTTCACGGGACAATACTAATAAAAAAAATAGAAAAAGAAAAAACTGTATACAGTAACCACGACAAGGAATGCACAAAAGTTAGCCTGTAATATGCAACGTGAGAATTCGACGAATTTCAGCAACGTCCACTGCAACTTACCGACTCAACCGTATTCGGAACAGACTCGGAATATTTCCAGAATTTTTGTGAGAGAACTAGCAAGAAAAAAAGAATTAACTAACCACCCTTTTGGACAAATCCCATCCCGCCACGTTCCGTGCGATAATAGAAATTTGCTGGATTCACGGGGCTTTCTGCGACTCTACAATGCCAGCCGGGAATTTCCTTGCCAAGACTGATTCCTTTTTTTTTCATATATATATATCTTTCTCTATTCCTTCCATTCTCCTGATACTCTCTCTCTCTCTCTCTCTCTTATTCCCAGAGACGTTCTCGCGCTTGGCGCTATCCACACTTGGCACGTTACGTCGTCTAGCGAATGAAAAAAATGATAAAGCTAAAATCACGTCCGACTCGTCTAGCTTCACCTAACCCACCTTAATATTCACCACAGTCTCTTCCCCGCAAATTCATTAAGCTGGACTTGTCGGATCTTTTTGCGATGCCCTTTTCATACCCTGTCAACCCCTCGGCCGTACCAACGTTAACCCTCTAACGTTGTAACGCAACGTCGTACCAGGAACGTACGTGCAGACCTTTTACGGCCAAGCCAAGAATACACGAGATTCGGATTCCTAGGCGTGACCCGAGAAACTCGCGAATGCTGACCTTACCGCAATTAATTCTACGCTTTCTGCCACGTGATACGGAAACCTTATCATCCCATGGTATACCGTACGCCATCTAGGTTATAATATAGGAAGGTAAGGTACCCCTCCTGGCCATCTTAACACATTCGTGGATAATTAAGGTTGAACACACATAGAGCAAGGACCATATATATATACACATACACACCTATATACACTCCTCTATATACCTTTATATTAGGTAACTCATACCTATTTACTCAGTTACATACCTTAGCTACCTGCCCAATAGATGGCGACACTGTCTTCTTCTACTTCATCTTCTACACTACTCAATTCTGTGCCCGAAGAAGACTATTACGAATCCCACCGCGTTCTTGGCGAGTCTCTCGCCGATTCCTGAGATTTATTATCCAACGCCAATTTCGTTCTCGTGCCCGATGGCTGTTCTGGATTTATTAGCAGGGCGTGCAGCGTTGCAACGATATCCCAAGACTTCCGGTAGACACGACATCGCGTTCTGCACTTCATGGGCTGTGTATATCACTGAGATCAAAAATCGTCAGTCGTAAGGACAGTTTTACCAGAGAATCTGACGGGTGCGATATATTGATAAAAAGAAAAGGGTATCAGGTAGCGGAGAAGGAGAGAGGAAAAATGGCGGATTGCTGACTACCTTCGTATTCCCTACGCCAGGAAGATTGACGCGGGACATTATAATAATAAAGTGGCATCGGTGACGGAAGACGAACGATGCACCTTGGATAATAACAGGGGCGTGATTAATTACTCGATTTTACCGAACTGCTGACTAAACGCCATCCCCATACCTGGCTTGGCACGTCGACCAACGCCAAATTAATAATCAACTCCTGGCGAGAGGTAGTCTGGAAGATTCTTCTAAAGCCACGGCGCGTTTTCAAGCTGCTGTCTTCATTCTTGCTTTATTTTAGGTAATTTTTTGGGAAATTTTATTCGTTTTTTCTTTCGGATTTAGACTTTCTCTTCTTCGTAGAGGAAGTGCCATCCTCGTGAGCCACTGTCGAAAATTCATTTCCGCTGCAGCCTAAGTCGCTCTTGACCCGGTATGCCTGAATGGCTGCTCCCACGGGAATCCTGAAAGGATCTTCACAGTCACTTCCGTTTTTCTCTTCCTCCACTTCTTTTTTTCTGCTCTTCAACACTCTTCCGATTCACCAGACCCTTACTTGGTCGCTGATTGGCTGGTTCACCGAAAGCAAATGGAAATATTTTAATTGGGTTAGACGATACTTATGTCACTGTCTGTCCCGGCATGTGTATATATACATATGATTTTATATATAAACATATCTGCGTCTAGCTATCTTTATCTTGATCTATATATAAATATACAGTTCCGCGTTCTTCGCTTGGAAAGCTATAAAAGAAATAAAAGCACAGGAGCAAATGGAGTTTTCTATGAAGACTCCTCAGTCTCGTATGCTCCTATTAACCAGCACTGTTTGACCTCTAGAGGGTTGGTCGTTCGTCAGGACGAAAGATTTACCAAAAGAAGCTGCTGAGTACCAAGAAATTAGCGAATTTTCAGAAACGGAGTAACTCTGCAGGCGCCGAATGCTCTTTTAATCTCACCCAGTGGTACGGCGAGGCATTATCGAGAATCGTTGTGGAACGAGGATAAGCCTGGAAATATTAAAAAAAAAAAGAAAAAAGTACCCACACCACAGACTCCCGACATTCCATTGTCTTATCGGGAGAGCAGAACCCTCGTGCCGTGACGGCAATGGACGGAAGTGAACTTGGGAAAGAATGAGCTTGCAAAAAAAAAGGAGAAGAGAGAGAAAAGAAGGAAAAGGGATCGACTGGGTCCTCCCCACCACCAACCCAGTCAGACCTCCCACCTATACAGTTAAACTGGAGAGCAAAAAAATGGTGGGCTTAGCAAAAAAAAAGAGAAAGAGATATACGAAATAAAGGAAAAGCAAAAAAGGGGGACATTCTCTCTTTTTCAACTAGGTACTACAAATTATACTAAATCCATAGTTCAAGCGTTTTTTGTTAAATCGCCATAACATTGAATCTTTATATTCATATGCTCTTATCAATGAAAATTCAAAAAATTCTTATCCGATTTTTCCAAATTTTTGTATGACATTCTTATCTGTACTGCTCTGCATTTTTAAGGATATACTGCACTGTTAATTCTTTTACCATCACCGGATGCATCCTACTCTTGGGATTCTGCACGCACGCGCCCGCGGACACCTGTTCGACGTGTGCGAAATGCGAATCGGCCGGAATAATGTCGTCGAGGTTCTCGTCTCACGTAGAGACTAGTTTGGCGAAACGAGTATCGGAAATGGCACGAATAGCGTCGACGTTAGTTAGTTCGGTAAGACTACGTGCGTCGACGTCGTCTTGGCATTTTAAGTAAAAAGAAAAAACTAACCCAGTGACTAATCTGGGGGAACCCCTGGATAATACGTTATATAACATAGATACGTACCGGAGTTACATAACCCAAAAGATGCTGGCTTGTTGTCTGAAGAGTAAAACAATTCCGTGTAACCATAGTGACCGTCGTAATCCAGTAAAAACGTCCGAGTAATTTCATTTGAGACAGAATATCCATAACTCAGGAAAAAGAAAAACAAGGAAAAAGGGGGGGAAAAACAAAAAAACCTAACCTTTAACTTTACATAATATGTACTTGGCAAAGTGGCAGCCGTATCCTTATACGTACCTAACCCTCCAATGGGGATTGATAAAAATTTATCACAAAATTCCAACAACGTATCAATAATCACAACACTCGATAAAACTTCATCGCGGTTAAGTCGTTACTTGAAAACGACACAAGAAACAATAGACAGACGACAGGATATCGTTATACAAGAAGTAAAATCCTTTTTTCCAATTGTCGAAGTGGTTAAACCGACGTTATCCTTAATAAGATTAACGGGGGGAAGAAAAGAGGTTATGGCAGAGAAAGATAACCCGAGATAAGAAACACGAGATGAAGTGACAGCTGCTGTCGTAAAGGTGAGAAAGAAGCTCGCAGGGCCGCAACCGAATAAACACTAAACTCTAGACAGACTTCTCATCTCTGAGTAAAATGGGGACCTACCTAAGATACGTTTCCCACAGCAGTCTCGCAGCATCTTCCCGTATATACATATCCATGCCTATAGATATAATGAAGCAGGACGGTACGTAGTAGCGAATTAGCTTAGCGTTGGAAAATTATTTCTGGTCATCGGGGAGTCGCCGTCTTTCGAAGAATTCCACGTCCCGGCGCGCGACATTGCGTTACGAAAATAGAACCTTGAGTTACGTATATATATACGTTCCTTGCCCTTTATTCCTCCGCCATATTGAATCTCATTCGTCGTGTATATCAATCTTTATAAAGGAGAGTGAACAGAGCATTTTGTATCTATAGATATTTATCTTCAAATTCCCCATAAACTTTTTAGTCTGGTTATTCGTAGACACGAGGTTAACGAGATTCTTGATCTATTGAATTATTTGTGTAGATATATTTAATGGGGTTAAAAGAGATATATCCAGCACATGTGTACGATATTAGGCTGATGGTAATGGACTAATGGCTCGTGGTGTAAAAACACGTTTCGTGGTTAGGACGCCATTTGTAATGGGCTAGCTGGAAAATATCATCGGAGAAGAGAAGATTGTTAGGAACGAGCCTTAAATATTTGGCAGAGATACCTACTAAGATCAACCGGATGTCTGCTAATATTTATTTGACTTTAAAACCGTGGCGGCAGTGCGGGTTAATAGGTATGAGTTAAAGAATTTTTAACTAGTGGATTGTTTTGACGCCAGGCGTTGTGCCTGGTTTTAATACTGTCAAAAGTTTGTAGGACTTCCTGGTGAAGGTCAGCCAGACGCTTTGGGACTGATCCTGGATCCTAGGTAGTGACTTTGGCCAAGCGGTATCGTCAGGTATCATGAATGGTCCATATGTACCATTCAGCCGAGAAACGCATCCCCGGGTCAAAGATCGATGCCTGGTGGTGTCAGGGTGTGCGATACAGGGTGTATAAGGTGTCTTTCAGGTGAGGGTTGGGTTTCCATGGTAACCAGGCTTGGTGCCCTGGCTCCTAGGTCAGGGCCACTGCCCCATACTCTTCACCCTCCTGCAATCGCTTATAACAGGTGTGTCTTCTATTTACTATAACTACAGATTCTTGTTTCTCTCTTATTTACTATCTTACTCTGTACTTTTAGTCCCTGCTCCTTCGAAGACCCCTTCTTGCTGTGGGAACGTAGAGCTCAACCCTTATTCTACTCTTCGGCATCCCTAGGGCATGATAAATTCTCTGTGTTGGGATCCCTCGACAGGAGTAACTTAAAGGACTTCACACCTGTCATAGTTGATTTTCTTACCAAGAGTGGATAACCTGACCTTCAGGATACAAAGGTGATGCAGAATCCAGATGCAATCAGATGAGTGCTTGGAGGATCTGATTTTCTTTTTTTGCAGCATCTCTACTTGATCTTAGGGGCTGAAAATGTTTCACGAAAAGGACCGTCGGTAGCTTTAACACCCAAGTGAGATGCGTGCCGCGTTAGGGGATCGATAACGTAGCTACCCTTACGCAGCCTCTTGCTCTCTCTCTCTCTCTTACTCTTTCTCTCTGCTCGTACTCTCTTCGCTCTTCCGTTCTCTCCCGTCTTTCTCTCACGCACGTGCACCAACCTCCCTTCCTCTTTCTTCGACTCTTCGTCTTCCTTGCTTTGCTCAGATGTGAACGGTCCAAGTCGCGTCCCGGGACCTACAACGCTCTCCGTACTGGATCCTATCTGAAAGGTTGGTATAAGGTGGAATATATATATATATAATTCGCAGCTTTCAGGAAATCCTCAGACTGTGTCTGTCGACTGGATGGAATTGCAAGAGATGCTGCATATTTAATACGATGGCGATAGAAAGCCGTCAGAGAAGATTCTGATAAGGTCCAGGAGAAGAAGCCTTTCGCGTCCAGGATATCGCGTCGCGACGCTCAACTGCCTGGATGGATATCCAGAACGAGAACGGAACTCTCGATATATGCAGATGACGCTGAGTGAATTTTCAAGCAAGGAAGTCCGACCAATCCGAATTTCTCGACTCGATTCAAACCCTTGGAATATTCAATTACCCTTTCTCGGTCCTTCAGTCAAATGTGAATCAACCATAGAGAGTTAATGCGAGATCCCGGACTAAAAGCTGGAGCTTGCCTTTCCTCGACGATGTGTACGTTTTTTATGAGAGTATTTTTTCTACCTTTTTTTTAATTCACCCTCTTCTCGCCAATTCCAATTAGAATAATTTACGGGTCCCGCGTGGAATTCGTACGTAGGTATGTCAGTGCCTGACTCACGTAGTCTCTGTGTCGTCAATGAAAATTAGGCTTAAGGGAGAAAGGGTTAAAACAAGCAAAATGAATATAAAAACACTTTCTGCTCCAACTACAATAAGATTCGCATCCAAACGATAGTTCTAAACTCTCCATCTCATCTCAGTTAAAGTGAACAGTGATAAGAATATCAAAAGATATAAAAGCTTCTCGCGGCGCAAGAAGAGCAAGAGGGCGAAACACTGACAGAAATAAAAAGGATGAATTAAGAAAAAAAAAATCTTCAAAGAGAAGATACAGGTCGTTACACGAGCAACTGCCTCCTTCCAAGCAATCAACCCTTCTCACAGTTTACCCCTGAGCGAATACCATTTGCCACTTAACGACCCTGCCGGTTGCGCCAGTTTTTTTTTGAATTTTCAAATGATACTTTGTAATCGCCCTGTATCAAATAATCCATTGGATAAACGCACTGTGTCTATAAAAAATATATTTCCACCATTTTCATATATTTATCCCAGTTCCTCTTCCACTGGCTGCTACCCTTAAATATAAAGAACACCAATAAAACTCGACTCTCGCAACAGCATGTTTGCTTTGCCAGTTTCGCGAGACTCGAGCCTTCGACACAGAAACAATACGGTGGCTGGTTTCACCCCCAAGATCGCGAACACACTGACTACCGAGTGACTGCACCCTTGATATAATAAAAGTCTCCCTCTCATCCCCTTCCTCCCTCCCACTCTTCCTTTAACGTTGCTCACTGTGCCAAAAGAAAAAAGAAATAAACGCAGAAGTGCACTCGTGGCTCGATTCTTCATTCCGACTCGTTCATCTTTTTATCTTGAGCGTGCCATTCGAGTGGTACCGTTTTTTTCCCTCTATTACTTCCATGCATAAGATTGTATATATAGACTGCCTATATTTTCATATATAAATATCTCCACCCCATCCCTTTCATCTCAATCTTGTAATTCATCCTTATTGCTGGTCGACGACTCGTTACACGGAATCGAAGTTTTACAAGAAACCTGCGTGTATTATATATATATATAGACTGCCTATATCTTCATATATAAATATCTCCACCCCAACCCTTTCATCTCAATCTTGTAATTCATCCTTATTGCTGGTCGACGACTCGTTACACGGAATCGAAGTTTGACGAGAAACCTGCGTGTATCCATTAATCCTGAAGATGGGGTCGTAAACGGGATAACGGTTTCCCTATCTCAATTCGCCTAGTTCTGTGTTAGGAACGAGAATAGTCCTTGGTAGAATTTATTTGAGAAGTCGGTTGCATCCCTTTAAGACAGCCATACTCTGTATAGAAATACATGATACGTCATTATTTATATATTTATTATATTAATTATATCAATCCACTCAGTCAGCTGAAAGAATCATCACGAATCCAGTCTCTGTCCAACAATGGCGTCATCCCTCATTAAAGATCCGCCAATAAACGATACACTTGAAAACGCGCATCGTTATTTACTCCCCCCCTCGTTATATTATTCCACCACTATTTTTCAGCTCCCTTTCTTCCCTTAATTCTTCCTCGTTCCTCCCTCTTCCGTCCCCATCCCCCCTCCTATTCATTTCGCAAGCAACCACATCGCCAAGAATATTTTTCTCTATTCTTCACCTTCTTCCCATCCTCTTTGTTCTGCTTTTGCCATTCCCCCCCCCCCCCCCCTCTTCCCTCCATCTTTCATTCACCCTTCACATTCATCTCATTCGCCGCGTTAAATTGCCCAAGTCTAATATACCAACGTACACGTACGAGACTGCGTACTCTCCTCGTGGATTCGATAAATTGTATCCTGAGGGATTAACTTGGTCTCCTCCCGCCTTCGTTCATATAATTAGGGGAATCCCCGTATCTTTAAAACGAAAAAAAAACGTCCCAGAATCCCCCGTCGCAGTGGAAGAGCGCGGCAGGAAATACAAGCGGTGCGGAATGACGATAGAAAGTGAAAATTAGTAAGAGGCAGGGTCGTGGGGGGAAGGGGGGGGACTGGAAGAAAAAAAATTCAGTGCTAACAAGGAATATTGGATTACAGACGAATTTTTCTGTTAACTGGCCTGTAATTAGCGGCACTCGACGCTCTCTTTGATATATGACGACCTGCAGTTTGCTCTGGCTATTCATCGTACGGCTCTACTTAGCCTTTTTAGTACCGAATCAGCCACTCGTCTTCTGCTTGACTCATTTCCATATGCTGTACGTATATATACAGCCACTACTCTTATCCATACCCTTTATTCTTTTTTTTTAAGTCTAAATTACCCTTTTTAAATCCCTAGAGCCATAACGTCGATGCAACATACAAATAAATGTCCAGGAGTCCACGGCTGTCGGTACAGGTTATGTAACAAAGCAAAACTAAAGCCCAACCGGTGGATGAGTTATGGAAATATTTTGAAAGCTAAAGAAAAATATGAAAATCATAAAAACTTTGTATATCCAATCTGACCGTATTCGAAGAAAAGGTTAAATTGTAGGAGATAGAATTATTGTTGCGTTTCTGGGTAAATTTTCAAAAATTCTCAGATACCCTTTACAATGATTACATAACCATGCACCCGTAACGGTCACGCCTGCATATGCAACTGGATGTTCCTGGCAGCTGGATTTTCCAGCTACGTACGTATTCTACATCAGCATACCTTTCACGGTTCGGTACCTGGTGCAAGATTATTCTCAGACCCTCCAGGTCTGGATTTTCCAGGGTTCCAAGCCTTCTCGAAGTTCTACGGAATTTCAACCACCCGCAACAATTCCCCGACTCTGCTTGCCCGCACCCCCAACAGTTTTCAGTACCCTTTGCTTGCGGACCTGCAAACCGTCCCTGGCTACTTCGTACAAACTATGAGGGGATGCCTTGACGGACTTTACGACGTCAGGATAAACCACCCCTCCCCCCACTGTTACACCAAGGAAGGATCTTCGTGGGTATCTACTGGTGGACTATGAAGACGACGTTTTGTATAAATATATATAACAGGGCAGTTGCCAACCCATTCCTTGGAGAAGCTTCCAAGAAGATATCCAAGCAGGACGGCTTTTGAAATTCATTTACAAAGTTCTTAGGTTATCTGAAATAGGATAGGATTAATTTGATTCTCATTAAATACTCTCACGCAAGAGCCATAGGTATTACTGTGAATGTTAACGGGGGGTACCTATGTACATACATACCTGTGTCGTGTATCTGCATAGGTACCGTGGATATCCCGTAAAATCGATGAGACGTAATTACGGGATATTTCTGGTTAGTGCAAAATTGCCGGGACAATTCGATTCTGTATGAATGTCTAAATTTGCGTGGTGATACGGAAATGGCGAAATCCCCGATGGGTTTTCATCACGCGATCGTTTATCGACGTACGGCGATGAAAACTCAGGGAGTTCAACCACACGAGAAAGCGTATAAGCGATCTGATTATAAAGACTGTAAGAAAAATCGTGATTTCCAATTAGAATTTAACGACGACGTAAAATATCATTAAATCAATTCCTTATCGAAGGTCATTGAAACGCATGGAAAGTCCAATAAAATCGAAGATTACGACTTGCGGCTTATAAGGAATATTAGAACGTAATAAGTACCTCGCGAAGCATCCTCTGTTATACAGATGATAATACAGTGATAACGTCCTGAAGTAATATCCCATCTGGTATGGGACTTGCGCAAGAAAAATCCATAAACAAGAAAAATAAACAAGAAACGGGTCCATTGCCTGTAGAAGCTGAACGATCGCAGAGCTTTTGAATATCCAAAAAATAAGACTAGGATCGATCATAGATCCAGAGTCTAAAGAACGACTAGGTATAAGGTCAAAGGTGAAAAGTAGTAGAGAAAAAGAGAAAAAGCATAACCTTAAAAAAGTAAAGAGATACCGTCTCACGTAGCAAGACGTTGAAATAGCGTAGTGGCTGTAACGACACTTAAAAAGGTACGTCGCTGGTACACAGTCAGTTTTACTAAATAGGAGGGTGGATTCTAACTATAGTTATATTGTGCCTTAAAGCTTCATACCGAATAGGTTAGAAATATGGGCTGGCGAGGTTAAAGCATGCACAAAGAGCCCGCACAGGTCACGTCGACTCTTATTCAAATGAGGAGCGTTAAAACAAACCTCGCCTGTAATTAGCCCTCCGGCGATCTCCATCCTCTTTGTCCGATGCGTTGTGGCTGCCAAGGTTGGAAGAAGAACGAAGGGAACAAGGGCCTGGGCTGTTCCGCGAGTTGGCAAGGGTTGACGACGTACGAATTGAAGAAGGAGAGGGTGGATGCGTGGGGGTACGCCTATACTTTGTATACAACAGTCCGATTCACGTTATAGATATACATGTTAATGCCATTAAAGACGCCGAGAGATGGCGCTAGCGACGGCGGAAGATTTGGGAATTAATCGTGACGTAATGCGATGAAAGTGACGCAAAGGTGCGTCACTGTCTTCGGCAGATCCTCGTTCAAATGTGTAAGACTGTCTGGGGCCTCTTTGGCTGCCTTCTTCACTGCCTGTCTGGACTACTTGGCTGGCTCTGTCATTAAATGCCTACTTCAGCGTTACTTCCTGGCCAAGCTTACTTACGAGGAACTCCTAACCTCCAGGCACGTATACTTAACACCCTCTTTGACTCTCTTTCTCTCATTCTCGTCACGAGTCTCAAGGGCTTTAGAACGTTTAGAGAAACGTTACTGATGGTGGGGGGATGTAGTTAACGAAAGTTCGAAAACTGTTCATCCCTCTGCTAGAAGATTCACTGAATACACCCTCGTCCCTGTGGAATTTAAGGTATGATCTAGACTTGTCTCTGTCTTTCTGCAGGGTTATGTTCTTCCTAAGGCCTAGTGCACAAGTGCATTTTTCAAAGTTCGCACAGAACAAAGGATACCGCTACAAGGTATTAGGACGTTCCCACGAAGAGTATTTTGAAATATAGAATTCAAGAGCTTTTTTTGTTGTTTGCTCTTGATTTCAATTTGTTGTTTCTTTTATTTTCTTTATACAGCTCGTAACACCAGGTCCTCAAGCATCTTCAGGCGCCGTTGTACGCATTTGAAAATTAACGACGTCCTGCCTTATCCCGAGTCCTCTCTAGACGTGGAGGATGCTAGGGTATCACGAAAACAAGGTACAGGTCGTTTGGCCATATGCTACGTGAAAATGATCTCTCCAGTCGCTGCATCTCAGGCAGATTTCCGTAGACAGGAAGTGTCGTCGTATTAACAAAATTCGGTTATTTAAATTTTAGTTCTGCGACGACGCGCATCCTCTTCGTTCGCATCCTGAGCAACGATCTTCTGTATTCACGAAGGACATAAATGAACCAGGATACCTACGCTCCGAGTACTCTACCTATACTCGACCTACAATAGGAACAGTGCCAACGTTAGTATCTCACAACCTGTGGAGTCACGAATCGCGATGAGCACCAGGAGTCGGGCACCTGTTCCTAGGATTTATTTAGAAGCCCAGCTGCAATCCTGATAAGACAGCTGTGAATATATAGCTTTACCTTATACAGATATATACACACTATACTAACCGTAGCAAAGGATGACCCACGAGCCAAATTAATTTAAATCCTGCCAAGGGACAGTATTCCCCAGGTGTAACACTATTCCGCTTTTACGTAGTCTACGTCGACGCATCCTTCATGTACCAGTGGCCGTCCCGACGCCCTGGAGAGATACCTTACGATTTTCTGCACTCGAGTTCAACTGTATTCAAGTTGATCAACGCCTTGGAGCCAACTTCAGGTACGAATAACATTATTGCCTTACAGTCACTAGCCGCTTCAGTTTTCCACTACGTATCTTATAATTTGTACGTCCTAGGGTTCAGCATGGGTGGACGTCGGAGATGAGACGCGAAATCGTGACGAGAATAAGGAACGTCCTGGTTCACAGGAAAAGTCAAAGGAAAGGGGGTTGTTTCGCGTCCAACTGGTAAACTCTTGGGGAAAATTTGTAACGCGATATAAAAGGTGTAAGAAAATTATAGTAATAGTTATAATAGTAGAATGACAAAAAAGAAGTATTAAAGATGCATTTACAAACTCCTGCAGCATCTTTACACTTCTTGTTGTTACAAAGAATATATCTGACTCCTAGGTGTTGTTCAAAATGTTGTTCTAATGTTTCGAATTGGTTCACACTAGGGATTCAGGAACATTCCCAGAGAAGAGAAGGTATAATGGGGATTTGAGGTTCCTCTGGTCAGCTTGTGGCCACCCTGGACCGAAAACTACAAGGGCAGGAAGCTGCTACTAATACACGAGAGTATTTTAAGCGTTAAGTCCAACTAATTGCCGGAAGGAAGTCCTGACTCTAGGTACTAATTGTTACACAATCCGCATATAGAACCTTCCTGTGTGTTTTTGTGTATATATATATATAATATCTGTAAAGAGAGTCTAGTGATTCTAGAAAAATCTTAGCTACGTGTTTTGATTTCCTGTACAGGACGGAACAGAAGCAAACAGTAGAATGTCCCATGCTGATCAGACAACCCATGGACAAGTAATAGTAGTAGAGTCCTGAGTATATTCAGACCTATATTTGACAGGACCAAACAACCAGACTCCCAAAGGAACGGAAAGAGTCCTCGCGGCTGAGGTAACAAAACAAGCTGCAAGGCATCCAGGAATATCAGGATCCAGGGTATTATAGAATAAAGACTCTCAGCATCCAGCTCGTAGGAACTACGGCCTGGTATACAAAGAGGAGATGTTCTCTACTGCGATTCCTTTGAAAGGTATTTCCCCCAGGAATCACTAAGGTCGACCATTTGGGACGCGTTGTGAAAACGGCGTCCGTGGTAACATAACCTTAAGACATTTTGACCGTATAATTTTCATGCATGCTCATGGCTCGTGAACGTTATTATTATTTACTCTAAGAAGGGATGCTGGATTCAGAGATCCTTAGGATTATCTATCTTATATATATATATATATGTAAAAGGTATAAATTCACGCGTTTTTAGTAAGTAGCGCAAATACTAATTAGACTTGAAATATATGGCACGTCTGCCTAAACCCACTGCTTTTACTCTGGTACTCATTAGGAACCACAGTACTTTACCTTATTTACGTAAAACCGACTAAACACAAACTTTACTTCACTTCGGATAGAGAACTTTGCCCGGATAGAGATATAGGAATGCGTCTTTTTTGTTTTTATTTGAGAAAAACTAGGCAAAGTTCAGCTTGAAAATTCTTAAGCTCCGCTATGTGGATCTATCAAGGGTGCGAGGGGGTGGCTTTTGTCCAAACGTGGAAAAAGAATGGCGGTCTTGGGAATTCCAGGGTAACGGTAGTGGAGGCTGTTAAAAATGTTCCAGGGAGTAATGACTCCTTGTTCCTTTTTTTTTTAAGAAGTAACTTTCGTTTCTATACTATAGATGAAAGTCGCTAGTATCATTAGACTCTATTGGATCTCTCTCTCTCTCTCTCTCTTTCGTAGTCTTATTGTCCAAGCATACTTTAAGTGCTGTTGGAAACCCTATTGTCCGTGTAGCATTCAACTGCGGTCTTCGAATTTTCACATGATTTAAGTAAAGCTCTTTCTCTCTCTGAATCGTTTCGTTTCTCTCTCTCTGTTCCTCTCCCTCTCCCCCAGGGCTTGCCCCTGATCGAATAAAATATTTTTCTCTCTCCCTCCCTCTCTCTCTTAACGAGAGTATTTCAGGAGACTGGAAGTAACTGAGTCCGGACAAAACTAGTAGTAAAACTCTCAGTCTCTCTCTTTCTCTCTCAACCCCTCTCAATATTTCCCTTTCACTCCTGAAAGTCATCCAAACTACGCATATCCTCTTTCTCTCTCTCTCTCACTTGTTTGCCCTTCACTGAATATTCCTATCCATCCTTTACTCCCCCCTTTCTCTCTCTCTCTCTCTTTCACTCTCTTAGAAACCCTCCCAGCAACCACTAACCCTCTAAGCCTCCCTTCTTATCTTGGCAACAATCCCTTCAGCTTTCCCTATGTCTTTTGCCTCCAGAGAAAAGGTGCCGATATCGCACTGAACGGAAGCATACAACGTGGTCTGGAAGGATGCCTGGGATGCTGGGGATCGAAATGATCTCTTTCAAGGTTAGGATACCTGGGAAGATAATTTTAAATCATTAAACCAAGCAATGATGTACGAAGAGAACCTTAGACCCATAACCGTCATGGATGACACGTGGACCATCCCTGGACTCAAATAATCCCCATGCGGTATCACCGTCGGATCGGATCAAAGGCGACGCCCAGTGATCTCTAATCTAAAATTGAAGACGTGGGTGGAGCCAGTAGAAGGCTCGCTGATATCGGCTTCTAATTGGCAAGATATATCTAATATCGCAAGGGGGGCTCCCGGGGGGGAAGAGGGGGGTACCCGCTTTATAGCGCCTCCTAAGCGAACCTATCTCAATTACGTATCTGAGATACGTAGCTACCAGGACCTATCGCTTACAAAGAGCATGGGATATAACATGGACGCACTGATAAGAATACACTGATAAGAATACAATATTGATAAGTATCGCGAATATTTTTCTAAATGATTCAAATCCTTTCAAAATATTTTTATCGGTCAGAATTACATTTTTTTTACTTTGATACTAATTTTTCAAAATTTCCATTCCTACAGGGGGATCCTGTGGTACTGTTGCGGCAGAGTGAAAAGAACTGTAGTGCAAGTAATTTTAATTACAATTATCCAAACTTGACGCTTTATAACGCGTCACTACGTATATCCTGTGGGTCCCGTTCCAACGCTTTCGTTTCCTCTGATGCCCCACTTGCATTCCGGGCGTCCCGACGCGTCGACCCACTGCATTTCGATTTACAGGGATAACAAACGCGGAATTTATTGCACGCAACCTGATTCTCTGGCACGGTCATTTGTCGAAAGATTAAATTGCACCGATGAGAATGGTCCACCGGGTGATTCGACGCTTTCACGGATATATTAATACACCTATAACCATTGGTCCAGATCAAATAGAGATTCGCTCTGGTGCAGAGCCGCAAACAGATGCGGAAAAGGTATGTATATATATACGGTCTATGTAAAGTTTCGATTTTATTCCTTTTTCCAATTATGAAGCAACCCTTCCGCATTGGGGAACATCCCCCCTAGGACTTTCTTCAAAAGATGAAGGAATGGAAATGGTCTGTTTGCCAAAGATCTTTTTGGACCGTCTAAAGTTACCCCCAGTACTGTACCAGGTCAAAGGTCATATATATATATCAGGGGATTATTCAAAGTTACTATAGATTCTTGACTGTTGGACTACAAAGAGTACAGACTATAATATTGTCGATTTTCAAAATGATTTTTTCTTTCGTTAAGGAAAGTCATCGATAGACTATCTTAAGCGTTTGCAAAGACGAAGGGTCTTAAAGCCCAAAGGGGATGATGGAAAGTGAAGATGACTACCCTCCGTTGGGACGAGCGTTTAATAAGATTATATAAAATCCCTCTCGTTATGGAAAACATTTTTATTTCTATGAACAGACGAGTTTACCTAATTTTACATAATTTTACATCGTTCTCTATATAACGCATTGGGATGGAATTGCCAAGATAGAAAAATCAATTTCCAAAGGGGATGCATTTGCTATGCCTAACGATACCGTAGGCATCAAGAAAATCTTCCTTCGTCAGGATGTTCCTGTGGAAGGCGTGCCTCCTTTTCATCGCAACCCTCCAGGAATCCGGAAAGTTCCCTAGATCTCCTTTCTCTCGGATCAAGAACGTCGTTTACGCGAAAAGAGAGTTAAGGCCATTTATTCATAGCTACGTGACAATTCCCAAGGAGGATTTTCATCCCCAACTATTTTCCGACTAGCAGAGACAACTGACTCTTGGGGGAGCAGGCTATTCTTGAGAATCAGTCGAGAAAGGAGAGAAGTGTTTTTTGTAAGTAGAAAGAAAAGGAGAGAGAGAGAGAAAAAGAAAGAAAGATTATAATATCATACAAACTTCAAGGATTTTACATGATATTGAAACCATGGCCAAGGGTGGTTTATCGTCGTGCAAAAATTCAATCGTCTCAAGGGATGGGGGCTGGCGCATCCTGCCAAGTCTGACACGTGCGGTTTTGTTGTTCCTATTGGGTTATGACAGAGTTATCGATCCTGCTGCTAGGTTCTAGTCGAATTTTTCCTGCTACCCCCAGACTCCATTCTCGAGTACTTTTCTGTCTCTTCTCCTTCCTTCTCTCTCTCTCTCTCTTGGTTACCTCTTGCCACAATATACCTTTAACAGACACCTCCTATTTTCCATTCCGCGCGAACAGATCCCAAAGAAGTTTCAACAGTGTCCAGGACCGACTTCAGGACTTCACTCCTAGGAGTCAGTCAGTCAAAAAAAAAAGATTGTCATTAGCAGATGACACCCTTTATAACCGTCATTCCAATATGAATCCTCAGCCATTTTAAAACTAAATCCAAAGCCTCGGATATCGATAAGCCGTAAATCGCTTTACTGTCCCATCCTCTACTTAAGACGCTTTCCACAACTTCCAGGAAGACCTTCAGGAAGATTCTTCTCCGAGAAGAAGAAAGGTTCCAAGTTTGATTCTCTTAAAAACGTCCAAGCATAAGGATGCGCCGTAGTAAAAAAATATCCTCTGCATTTTCAAGATACCGTAAAACGCGATTACCCTCAAAATTAAACCATCCCCTATACTACCCCTAAAGAAATGTCCGTATAGTATACCATATATAGAAAATATACACTATCTATATCAGTAGAGCATACACGGAGATAGCCAGACACTGCATCAAACTTCTACTGTCCGATTATATTCACACAATCACCACTGGTAAACGTGGCTGACTACCAGTCCCATTATCTACTTAAAATAATAATGCTGCTGATAGGAGAACGAAGCGGAACGATGCGAAGACAATACGCTCCGTAAAATCTCCCCCTGTCGGAACAACTTCTAAGTTGGTTATCAAAAGGAGTCAGGACTAGGTCTTCTTCGAGGCAGAAAATGTTCTTCAGCTTTTACTACCATCTCCGATACTCTTTTCCACATCCCTCAGGAACTCCGTCTTGTTTCTCTTGTCCGTGTTATTATTTCGTCTGGCAACAGCAGGTAACCTACTACTGTTACGGTACTGTAGCTACCACGTAGTAACCAAGGAGAGTCTGTAACCACGTCGCAAAGCGGCTTTACTCGAAGAACTAACAGAATAAGGGGTGTTAGTATTGTTTATCCGTTACTTTAGCTACCGGAAACCGGAAATACGAGATTTCGAATCGATTCAATTTCTTTTTTTCTTGGTTTACAATTTCCTTTTCTATTTACGGATAAGCGCTATTTATCAGTTATTGATAAACGACGGATAAGAACCTTTGTACCGGATAACGAAAGGAAGCTCAAGGTGTCTCGGATGGGTTCACGGCAGAACGTGTATTATCAACCCTTACGCAATATCGTGTTACTGAAGGATACATCCTTGCTCCTAGAGGGTCTCTCGTTACGTGTAAACGATATCCTTCGCGAGGATAGTCTATTGCGAATATATATAGAGTAGCATCTGCGACGATATTGAATATCGGCTCGTGACGGCTTTTGAAAAGTTGGGCGAAATCGTCGAGGATCGAGCGACGGTCGCTGATCGAAGAAGTTCAATGAGAACGTCGAAGAGCTAAAGGGAGGCAAATGGAGCTCGTAGTCCACGGTCGTATAAATACGTATCCTGGTGGAAGAATGGGAAAAAGAAGTAAAAAGTCCAGACAGACGTGAAGATAGATAATAGAAGTGGAGAAAGAATAAAAGAAAGAAGAAAGCAAACGTCCATCCATGATATATGTGCCTAGACTTATTGTTAGGTAACGTATAAGATTGGACTAACAAAAAAGAAAGAAAAACGAAAGAAAAAAAGGCCAGACATAACCTAAAGTCGCGTTCACAATGCCTGTAGTCAGTGACTGATATAAAAATTATTGAAAAGTAATCTTAACGAGAGTATGGCAGGTTTAACATTGATTTTTAAGAGGTTACCCGTTATATATGTATAAAGAATGCGTATTATGAATTTTCAATGTGCTTAAATGATCATCATCGCGAACGTTAAAATGTCTAATTTGACAATCGTCTATTTTCACGGCATCTTACGAAGTGGCTGAAGAATTACCGTGCACACGGTTCGTGAGGCACGAGACGACGGCGAGGCGTCGCGACGCCTTTTGAAACGTCCTCGAACTCTTGGGCGAGCTCTTGAAAGTAGTTCGCGTGCAGAACCGGAAATGCGTCCTGAAGTATAATGAGGTAGCACAAGGACTTCCGGATTGAAATGAGAATCTCTGACAGTTCACCAGGTATACATAACAGGTAGAGGTAGAAGGTTGACTGGCGATGAGGTACAGTACAGACCGGAAGTTGTGTACAAGTATAGATAACTAGGTAGGTACTTGATAAGGTGTCAGAGTGGCACGAGCCAGAGGTCTGCTGGCACGAGAGCGGCGTGCCGTCAGATCTCTATATTAAATACCATTCGCAAGCGTTGATAAGCTGCAGCTTCCGGAAGCGCCTTGAAATCGACGTGTTCCGAATGCTTTCCCAGGGTACAGGTTATAACGAGGGTTCCCGATAGAAGCCTTGACTTCTGGGTATGGCGGGTGGTGTCGAAAGGAGGATCCATGATGCGTCAGAGGAAACGAGAAGGGAAGTACCGAAGCCAGGGTAAGAGTAGGACCGTAAAAGGATGGCGGCCAAACCGGGATGAAAAGCTATGGAAGCCAGAGTGGGCGTCATCCCCCAGGAAATATTCGTGTTAAGTGCGTAAGGATATCTCTAAGGATAATACGCAACGATTAGTATGGTACCTGTCATATACGTATACGAAAAATGAGGGGATGGTAAAAACAAATTTTCTAGATACTAAGATTTCAAAAGAACAGAGATCTTACCTTTATAGGTGATAGGTTAGTATTTGCCGGCAACGAGGGCACGGGGGTAGCGCAAGGATCCTGGGGGGCTCGAGGCAAGCTCGCCCGGGCGGCATGGCTCCCACCTTGCTCCCTACTCCCTCGCGTGCTGCGTATCCTTCACGATGCTCTATCTTCTGAACGTTAAATATACAAAGAAGAACGCAGAGTTTTAACCCAGGAAGACGAGTATGAACTTGCGAATCCTCCCTAGTTCCTGAAGATCCGTGCCCGCACCGTCTCGCACTACGTCTCTCGCGTAATATCGCCGTGAGGTATAGTCCAGCGCGCGTCCTGGTTAATTGTCAGTGGCGTTATACGTGGATGAGGAACGAAAGAGACCAGGAATAAAGGAAACCTCGCGTAGAAGAGAGAGAGAGGAGGCTGCCGGAAACTACGAGAGGACCTCAGCGCAGGACATGATGGCCCGGCCACTGCGCCGGCACTGAGGCTACGCCGCAGCCTCGGCCTCCTGGTGCTGCCCCTCCATTCCTGCTGCTAGTACCACCTCAGCGTTCTCTCCTCCGCTCCTGGATTCTACCTCTCTCTCTTTCTCTCCCTCTGTCTCTCTCTCTCACTGTCTCCCTCTCACTCGCTCACTCTGCCTCCTCTGCGTTCCTCATACCACCCAGAAACACCACTACGCCCTCTCCTCCGAGAGTTCCCCTACCAATCCCTTTACGTCCTCTTCCTTTACTGCTCTCTTCGCTCTCCTCTCCTGTTCTCTCCTGCTTGCCCTCTCCACCAAACTTACCATTGCTCCTGCTCACCCTGGTCCTGTTCTTTCTCTCCCTCGCTCCTCAACTGTTCCTCGAATCGCTCCGTCCCTCAGCATCCTCATCCTGCTCCAGACTCCATCCGCTCTGTCTCTCTCTCTCTCTCTCTCGCCGTCATCCCACTACGAAATCAGTCCTCTGACATTCAGAAGGTGTACACCCCAACAATATCCTAAGGCCGGTACCATGGCTGGCCTACCTTGTCTACCTCCTGCATCTTCAAAGTGCCTGTAAGCAGTATCTATTATATAAATACACACATAAGTTTATCTAGTCGCAAAGAGCAAGGCCGATTATGTGCACCATCATCATTCCCCCCTCGGAACGAAGTGTTTGCTCGCGTGCCGTTCGTAAATTCGACAGGTGAAAACAGCAGCCCTCTGCTCCCAGCGATATGCTCGCGCATGCGCACCACAATAACAGATAACACGTTACGCGATATACAAGAGAAAAAGAGTTGGTGCGCTATCAGAAACGTAAATACCGTGCGTGCCGCTGCTCACTATTCCTCCGAGCAGGAAACGTGCAGCCAGGAGTCACGGACTCCTGGATATACACGTTAACTCAGACACCCCCTCGAGTTCACGGTTGTGTGATCTATGCACGCCCGCGACCCTGGCGTGCAACGACTGCGGCCTTAACTTCACCCATTTTATGTACACACCTTGAAGATGCGTTTATCCTCGTGTTAAACGATCGTCTTCCTATGGTAAGTATGGCGTTTACTGCGCCATCGATCCTACGCCGTTGCATGCACGTCCTTGACGTCTACGCGACCTTTCTATCCCGAAGGTCAAGGACGTCAGATGTGTTCCTCACGAGATTAATCGCCCTCGACAACCCAGGAGGGGATTAACGGCCAAGACGAGGACCCTGCTGAAACATCGTCAGGGAATACTCTCTCTCTACAACCCTTACATGCTGAAACGTACCATCCAGCCATCTTCTCCAGACTCAAATATACTTTAGTGTCTGTCCATAACCATTCTCTTCCATGTCCAGCATCCTTACAGCATCCGATGATGCATCTGCCACTCTGCACAAGACGTATTAATTTCAAAAATACATATACTACACAAAGCATTAGGAGTAGCAGTTATTAGCATTAGTACGTTACCTGTCTGTTTTTTAGGTTACGTGGAACTACGTTTGAGCACCGTGAACATAACCTCCGTGAGTATAGACAAACCCCTATGATATTTGCATCGGAGAAATAATTCGAATCGTTCGTGTCACTTGGCTCGTAGGATAAAATATTCTTTCTCAGTACGAAGCGTCACGTCGAAAATGGATGAATAGATTCTTGGCAAGGGTCGAATGACCCGCGAGACGCTCGATCAATCTTGAGACGTCCAGCGTCGATATCATCCTGTGTTCCGTTATTCCTGCGCTTTAGCTTCCTTACCGGTTAAATCGGCAAGAAGCAATCGTGAAAACGTCGTGGAACGTCTTAATATGGGAAAAAAGAGCAAAATTTCACTCGAATCAATGGGTGAGTGAATTTATGGTATTCCCTTGACTTTTAACAGTCAATTTAATTCTCTCTGTTGTATTGTTATTCTTGATTTTATTTATTATTCGTCTCCCTCCTGTAATCCCTGGGGAAATAGACGCTTCTTGTCTCTTGGCTTAGCGAATCAGCGAGCGCTGCAATTTACATGGCCATAAATCAAGGCTGCCTCGTTAACCGCATGATCGTCGAACAAGCATCGTTGTGTACACATCATTTGCACTAAATATTAGGGAAACTCGATACCAGACTCACAGGTACACACGATTCTGTATAAAGTGGTGGTAATTTCATTTTTACAATTAATCATAATCCTATCAATCGTGCTCTTTATAACCTAAAAATAAATATCGACGTCTACGATTCGTCAAGCAATTCTTTATACGACTACTCGCGATTATTAGGATTAATTTTTAATATTACAATAAATACAGTATTGATTGTTCGATCATTAGAAATTGTCATAACAAACTTTACTGTATCAGAGCATTCTGTATTATGCTGTCGATACTCTTTTTAGAATACACAGTAAAGACTTTCGTCTCACAAAGTAGAACATTCTAGAAAACATCAGAGACTGTCAATACAGTTGATTATATTCTAAAAATCAAAATCTCTGTTTTGCGAGTCACCTGATTAAGAATCTATATACTTGATATTAAGATCTATACGTTTTTTGAGAGAAAAAGAAAGATAATATCCATAGACTCGATGTAACGTTACTTCATATTGAGCCGAGTCTAATGATCAATAGGAAAGAGTCGATACGATGTAATTCCACGCGAATCACCATGCTGGCCGGCCATTCGAGTTGGCTAAGTGGCTCTTTGCGGAATTAGCCAACGTTATACTAAATGAAATTAGATGAGGGCGGAAGCCGCGGCAGAGCATAGAATCTCAGCCCTGAATTATTATAGCGGTACCGCGGATGGCGTTGAGTAATTTTCAAAGGGGAGTTAGAGCGCGAGAATTTGAAAGATCGGTATCTGCCGGTGCTATCAAGATGAGAGAGTAAAGTGGCGGTGGAGGACGAAGTAAAAGAGATAAGAAAAAGGCAGAAAAAAAAAGAAAAGAAACAGAGGAAGTCGGCTGGTAACGCGAAGCTGCTAACGAGGATATTATTGGCCAAGGATTCCCATCGGGGTCGATCGCTTTTCACGAAATTGGGTCCGGTTCTAGTTTTTAACTAATCTCCTGAGTGATCCATAGCCCTGGTGTTCCACCCCTTGTAAATACACAGAGTTACTAATAGCTACTAGCTAATAGTCGTATAACCAATAGACACCAGTACCCATTCCTAAAGTCCATAAAACAAGTATACAACTCTTCACCTATATTAACGTCTCTGAATGAAAGATGATTCCTCCTAGAATAAATAAATAAATGAATAAATAAATAAATGATTCCAAGATAAGTTTGGACGATCGATAAATCGAAGGGACGCTCTAGAATCTCTTCGCCTACGACTCCAACGTGTATAAAACAATTGTCATTGTCACCAGGACTAACGGTAAAGTCACAAAATGCTTTATCACACGTGTATATACATATACAGACAAAAAAGGATAACAATTCTAGCCGCGACAGTGCCATTTAAAATTAATCGAGCCATTTCCGTGCTGAGTCCAGACCCGTACTCCTCCAACTGTATAATTAAGAAAGAACAGCCAAGAAACGTCATTTGCTAGAAATCGCAATTGGACTGCTGCCTGACACACAAGAAGTATCAGTATCAACTTTTCTCGTTTAACGTAAGTACTAAGAAAAGCTATACAGGTAATATGTATGTATATACACATAACTATTTTTTTGTATACCTTCTATCAATTTCCATCAGTTCAATTCCATACTAGTTCAGAGTTAAACGGTTTTCCTGTGATACTATAGCAATTAGAGTGTATATATATACAAACACTAATACAGTGTATACAGTTATACCTACAACCTTGGTCGATGGTCCAGACTAGAGAGTGTAACTATTAATCGACCTAATGTTAATTCTAGGTAAGCCAGTGCCGAGTGCAGAGGACGTTATCCATATCCCAGCCGGCTTACATTACGGATTTAGATAGACGCCATTTCTCAGTGGGCCCACCACGTGTTCTGTCTAGGCCTAATGCAAACTAGCCTTACGGTATGCCAAGATCGTTTTCGCCTTCCAGCACGACATCCCCTTCGAGTCTTATATGTAGCAGAATTCTAACCCACTCATAAGTATTCATAAAAAACGACGCTTGGTACTAGGGACGCTATCGCGATACCTGCCGCCCGACGTATCCGCCGTTTCCGCGACGTCAGGCGTCACGCACATCCGACCGCGACGCCGACGTCAACTCTGTTAGCATAAACACCTTGCGAGGTGCGTGTCGACTTTACCACCTTTCCCCACGATCCACTCTAGAAAGTCCTTTTCACACTATCCCTTAGAATTTCCTGTCGTAACCACGTGGATTTAAGAGATAGACGCCTATACGTTTCTTGGGTAACTGTAGCTATCCTTTGGAGGATCATCGGAGAATCGTTGTAACCTGGTGGGGGGTGGATTATTCCTACTGAAGAGTCTTCTCCTGGGCTTCTTTCTTGACTTCCATATCGCTATCCCGAGGCAAGGCATCAATCACCCATCGAATCCTGCCTTTCCAGTAGTCAACGAGGCTCCTACCCCTAGTGATGTATGATGCGTGACTCGTAGAAGCATCCCTTGGTATGGCTGTCTACGTCTAGGCGAAGATACTCATTTCTCCAGTGCTGTATTGGCCCCTTTTACACAGTCCAATCGCCAGAATAGGGATTGAAGGATTTACTTGTGAACTAGCACAGTCTAAGCTCATATGTAACTACATATGTTACATAAGTATGCATTCAAGACTCTTGGGATCCAGGTTGTTCCTGCTGTTTGGTATGTTCCTTTTTCTGGATTATTCCAAGGTGGCTTTTCTTTTCTGAAAAATACAATATAGTTCTTCACTTTATTTGTCACTTAATCACCAGGGCTGGCTAATGACTATGAACGTTCAAATGATACCTATAAAGGTCATCCTGGCTGGATCTATGCTTGGATGATGTTGGATGGAACGAAGGAACTAACGTCACGGAGCAAGAGAGACCCTAGGAATCTGTAAAAGGGATAGAGAGAGATAGGAGGAGGACAATCAGAGAGCCCAAGCCCTATTGTAACCACTCTCGGGTGTCGCTGACAATGGAAACACGAACCGCTCGCTCGTGCGGGAAATAGACTCCGGACGCTTTTGTCTACCCCTTGGCCTGACTATGTAGTCAGCGTGGAGTGCATTACACGAGCGAAATGCTCTCTCCTGACAGCAATGAAAAGTATTCTCTTGGTGTTGATGAGTGTTCAGCTTACCGCCATTACTGTCGTTGGTAGTCGTTGAGAACTAGCCGGGACGCTGTCGAAGATACAAGATCGGTCAATGAAGTAATAGCAACTAGCAACAACCCAGACAACACATAAATCCTAAAGGCAACTTTTGGATGCCTAAAAGACAACTTCTGTCGCATTAGACGTCTTTAAGACGACTTTTGGACGACTTTTGGACGACTTTAGGATTTATGTGTTGTCTGGGAAGGATGCAGGACTGCCAAAAAAAGAGAATATCAACGTTTGACATTTTGAGGTTAAGAAACTTTTTTGTAAGATCAATGGAACTGAGACTTATCCTTTTTGTCAGACAATTGCTTTTTCTTTAGGTGAATGAGATGGGGTAGTAACACGTAAGGGTTGCTTTACCACGTTCTTTGGTATCTACGTTAACCAGATTCTATCATAGAGGGGAATAAGGATCGAAGTTGTACTAAATATACGTAATGAGGCCGTGATAGTTTCGCCTTTCCTACTACGTTTCCATTTGAAAAGTCGCTGCCCAGCACCGTCATCATTGCCCTAGGAGGGTGCCGAGTTGACTGATGTCTCCAGGACACGCTACCATACGGGACTAGTAATTACATTCGCCACTAGAGGCCTTCTTCGGCGGGTTATACTCTGGTGTTTGATTTATTTCATTCTTCCTGCACGATGCGGCGAGAAACCGTGTTGACGTTAAGTTTTGTATCCACCTGTATAATCCAATTATAAAAGCATGTTACCTCAGTAACGCTTAACCTTATGCTGATTAGTTTACATTATTAGATACATTTATAGGGAATTCAACCATAAACGATTTTTTTTTCTAACATATATAAAGGCTTCTTTTAGGTTAGAAAATTTCTTATCGAATCTTCGCGAAGATTCTATCTCTGCTAGGAGAAACATCTTATTCGCTCGTAACTAAGTATCTTTATTAATTCTCATGTCCAGGAAGTTCCTGGCGACACGCGAAACCCCACGTCGTGTACAAATGGCTTAACCTCCCAGGAGTTCTGGACGAGGAGTTTGAGGTTATAATCGTGCCGTTATTTTCAACGTGAAGAATAGCCGATGATTCGAAACGCGAACGGCAAAGGAATACGCGGAACGACGACGTCGAGGACGAGGACGACGATGGTTATAATCTTCACAGTAAATCTCCCAGAGTGGCTTCCGCAGGAAGAACTCGCGTGCCAAGAAGACCTTGCGGTGTGCGCCAGCTATTTAAGCATCGTTTAGAGTCCACCCTGTCTCTCTCTGTCTCCTCTCCTTTCTCTAACCACACCGTATCTCAGTACACAGTAGAGATTTTCGAGGACGAGCCTCAAACCCCATTTCCACAGTACTGGTTATTTGCAAACTCCATAAAGGCCACCCTGTCACCGCTTTCGTGTTTGCTTGCACTTATTTGCCCCAGGTGTCCTGGGAAATACCTTCGGAGCCGTTTGCCCAGGTACTCATTCCCTCACCGGCCAGTATTCAGGACAATGCAGCATTCCTGGAAGGAAGAGTCACGAAGGGACGCAACAACAACAACAACAAGATGAACAGAAAAGAATAAAACTAAGAAAAGAAAAAGATTTTCGGATGAAAGATAACGATTCCTTAATAACAGCTCGTTCTTCTTTCGTGTACCGTATCCTTTGTTTTATACCAGGGACTATCTATCTATTTACAGAGGTATGAAGGTTTCTTTCGCAGTACTTATGTACTAGCTGTGTACAAGTAAACTTGTAAACAGTAAACTTGTAAACAGCAAACTTGTACTTGCTGCTTCAGTAAATATAACTCAAGTCCAGACAATCACCCCAGAACTTATCCATCGTGTGATAAAGATGAGGATAAACCCCGGTAAGGCCGTGTGCCTCGTCAGTATAGGACACCTGCTCGAATAATATATCCGCCGTGGAAAGAGCCTTGGCCAATGCCGTTGATTGCTGATAGTGAACGTTATCGTCGCCAGTCCCGTGAATTAGCATGTATTTCTTTCCTCGTATACCTTCAACCAATCTGGTCACGTCACTCACGTTGTAACCATACAGATTATCCTCCTCCGTAGGCAATCCCATATACCTTTCGGTATAGATGCTGTCTGAAGAATAAAAAAAATGGTATCTCACGTTTATCGTTATCTAAATTATGACAACAATAAATTACCATAGTAAATCCAAGAAGAGACTGGCGCTACGGATATTCCACATTTGAACACAGCATCCGTATCAGTAGCCAGAACCATGGCAGTTGCATAACCACCATAACTCCAACCCCATATACCAGTCCTGTTTGAGTCTATCCAGGAATATTTGTTTTGAAGAATTCTAAAGGAAGAAGAATTAATCCTTGCATTTTAAAAGTGTCAATGGAGGACTCGTATGATTAATTTGAACTTAAGCTGCTATGACGTAATTCTAGTTTACCCAATATGATTATTTACTTACTTAGTAACAGCTATTTGATCCTCAATCTCGACAGTCCCCAACGCCCTGTATATTTCATAAAGCATGGCGCTACCCTTGTAGGCGCTTCCTCTGCCATCGATCCAGGCGTAAATCACGCTTCTGTTTGTTGTCACGAACGATTGAAAACCATAGGAAGCAGCATCCGTGATCCTGACGGTGTTGGGTCCAGCATACCTGGGTAATAGGAAGGATTCCAGTCGCCGTTGGATTAGCGTTTGGGAGTTTTGGACGGTTGGAATTATTTGACAACAGCTCAGGGCATACTGTACTCACACTTGAACCATCATGGGATACGTATCGTTCTCATTGAACTGCGGCGGTAGAAGTAAACGAACTTTATTGTCGTATCCATTTGCAGCGACGATTAAATTCAACTGGGTTGGCTGCAGCTTGCCCGTAAGTCTTACTCGCAGTGATTGATTCTCTTGCCAGGAATGTACCTGCTGGTGGTTCGAGTTATAAATCCTGACTGTCGTGGGATCTGGACCACTACAGATCAACGTATAGAAGGACATGTCTTTGGAAAATCTGGCTGTCGCGTAAGTGCAATTGTTACCTGTAATTACAATTTGTTTTCTTTAACACACCATATATGATTTCTAATTGATAATTAAATTGTTAATCAAGTGTATACCTTCTGGTGTAAGGTAATTACAAGAGATGCAGGTAGGTTCACTGCTACCGTTTATTGGTACGGTATATAAATTTCTCTGAGACGGCTCGCCGGATGCTGTGGCCAAGTAATATATTCGCCCATTGATTTTATCAGTGCCAAGCAGAGAAGTAACGGCGACAGTGCCAGGACTCATGTCCATCTCGTTACTCAGGACGCCATTGGACAATTGATATCTCGTCACGTGCTTAAAGCGTCCTGCTGCCGTTCCCGAGTCCTGATAACTTAACAGGATGAAATAATCGTCGTGGATTATTGGAGTAGGAACCTCCAGCCATCCCTCTGTCTCGTTTAAGGTTAACAGATACGTTCCGTTTCCGGAAACGTCGTAAGCGACAATCTGGCCTACGTTTTGCACACGATTCGTCCACGTAGCAGCTACAGCTTCATCGTTCAGCCAGGAAACAGTGAATAAAATATGATCCCTGAAAATCAGTAGAAATCAGCATTGTTCCATCTCGATGCTGATAACAATAGAAACCGTACCCTGTCTAATGATTTCCATTAGAAACAAAATAACACAATGCATATTATTTTTACTATCAACCAATCGATACGTTCAATATATTCAATCGCGTTTAATCATTCGAATTTTTATATTGTACAGGTATAAAATTTAACGACCAATCGTCAAGTTGTCCAAATGGTTGCTTTCACGTGAACGACATTTCAAATAGTGTCGCCAACGTTCAATTCTGTAAATACCAATAATCGTATCGATTTTTTTCTTTTTCTTTAGGCGTTACCTTCATTACAGGTGTTTGTAATCAAGATTACAGAATGTTATCTACAGTCTAGTCAGCCTGTATTCCACACGGTACAATTCGACTTTACTCAATATATAAGCATTACGCGTTAATGAAATAATTCTAATCAATTGGATAATAAATTTGGATTATATATTTTCTATGTTTCCTATATACTCACAAGCCTACAATGTCTATTGGTGCACTCAGATTTATCAATGAACTGGATGCATTGGATAGATCAACTAGAGTCAAGTACACCACAGGATTTGTGCTGCCAGCCTGTAAAATAGACATATCGACATAACTCAAGTGCAATCAGTATCGCTGACGCCATTATTTAACTCGTTTTCAAGCAACGAGAAAACTTTTATATCGCCACAGTTATTTCTATGTGCATTTAGCGCATAGAAGATTGCATGGCAGTCGTTATCTTGTCAATGAAAAAGAAAAATACTTTTTCTGCTCATTCCTATTTTTTTTTTCCAGTTCATCAACCGAATCGACCAGCAGAAGTAAAGGTACCAATAGCACTCAGCCGTTGTTAACGTGAAATGTTATCGTCCATTGAAAATCAGTGTCGCCGGTCTTACACAAGAATCTAGATAAAGCCGTGCAGCTTTACTAGCGACACTCTACTTGGCCTATGCACTTGTACAATAGAAATTTTCTCTTTGCATACTTAATTACTATAATCAATTAACTACTACAGTCAATTACACGCTGATCTATTATTGCGTTACATGCAGATAGATAAGTCACGAGATAAACTACCTCAATAATATTATCTCAATGATAACAAGTAACAACGAAGATTCCAACGATCCGTGTAAATGATCAGAGCGTAAGATCTACAATTTTTTAAATACTCCTTTAACAACCGTACAGACTTCCTGTTATAATATAAAAATGGCGTCCAGCTCACCTTGGGATATTTAATGTGTACATCGGTAGGATATTGATATTCCGTGTCACCAGGTTCTCCATAATAATAATAAATGGCTTCCCTAACATCGGTATCGTCGAAAGTGGCGAAGGCCAAATGATTGCCATCAGGCGAGAACCAGACTGCACTTCCGGTACCCAGTACTTCCTCTATACGATAACAAGTCAATAGAAAGACAGGAAGAAATGTATGAAGAGGGAAGCAACAGTGCAGACCTTCAATTTACCTTCGTAAACCCAGTCAGGTACGCCATTATAAAGCACGCCAGTCTTCCCATTGCTCGTCAGCCTCCTAACTGTGGCAGAGTTGCCAGAAATGCTCCTGTAGTAGACATCGTTGTCCAGCACGTAAACAAGCCCGTTACCAATTGGCGCCCAGGACGCCAGAGGAAGATGTTCCGAATCGGCTATCTCGTCGTACTTTCTGAAATTCGACGTACGTTCCTGACAATTGCGTCCACGCCTGATCTCCCTTGCAATGCAATAATACGGTTTTCTTACTGATTCGCAATATCGTACACCACGTATTTCCTGTACGTCGAATGTCTGAATCCCTGTAAGGAGAGAGAGAGACAAAAGAAAGAAAAAAAGGGTAGACAGAAAGAGAGAGAGAGAAAGAGACAAAGAGAGAGAGAAGTATACAGAGCCAAGATACAAAGCCAAGAACGTGAAAGTACACTTCTTATCGTTGCGCAATAAGAAATGCAATGAAAAAAAAACAAAAGTTGTTCACTAACCGTGACGGCATCGTAACCAATAAGAACGTAGGATCCGTCAGGTGATAAGGAGTAAGTCGTGCCATTGACGTTTGTCTGAAATAATGACGTTATCACAAATAGAATATTACCTATATTTACATACCTAATTATTTTCTAATTAACACAGAACAATTATGCAGCACGAGAGCGACAAGGAAAGTTACTGCAGACACGAGTATTTTGTTATCTAGAAAACAGTCATTTCTAATACAGCATTCTGTAATGGCTGTACTGTAGAGATTAGTATAAATGGTTTGTAAAGTACGGCTGTGATAACGATGCGTGTTCACAATTATTATTTTTTTTTATCAAACTGCTCGACCGGCTTATGAGACATTTGACAGAGAATTGACACAATAACCGCGATACGCTTCGTTATTTCAGAGATTAATACTTGTTATCGCGAGCATATTCAATTCATCGTCAAATTAATCCTCAATACGTTGGTTCAATGTATTAAATGTTAATCGGCGTACTAATGCCAAGCTATATATATATACATACAGATACGAAGTTAGGTAAGCCTCAAGCTAAACCAGTGATAACTACCAAAACTGTAGCGTTGAGGAATTCCACGCTCTCTAAGCTGCTGGCATTGAATTTCAGCATATTGTAGGTACCGCTCTGCCGGTACAGTATCTCCGTCGAGGAGATCCAAGTGCCGTTGAAGGAGGTTGCCGTGAAGGTACCAGAATACGCTTCCTCCAAGGAAAACGGCACTGGAGTACCATCGTCCGCGATAACGTCCTCTTCATCTTGTTGAGAAGGTCTAGCGAGCGTCGAGACAAGAAAGACGCCTAATAAGAGGAGTCTTAGGGCCTGTCAAAGAAAAATAATTTTTATCCCTGTTATATTTCTGAAATAGATCATTTTAAATAGATCATCGGTGGTACCAGTTTTTATTAATATAAAAATTGGTACCACCTATTAGATCAGTGTTGGAATCGTCCTGGACCGGTTTACACGGTAACGACACAAGGTCCTCCCTAGTCCAACCTTCCTCTAGAGTCCAGCATCTTGGGTACGACCCACGACAGTGACACGTAAGGCCGTACAGAAGGTGATTGATAAGTTGAGATAGTTTCCACTGTGGTCGACCTGGGCGACCTTTAAACTTTTCAATCGATAGGATTCTCAAAGTGATTTTTGGAGGGTCCTTCAGGAGATATCGATTTGATATCGTTCGATGCGACCAGACTCTGACCCTAACCTCCTTCGTAACCCACTGATTTCACTTTTTACATATACTCCCACATCATTTATACCATAGATATAATTCCATCCTGACTCTCTGTCATCCGACCTTGAACTTCCCGTACTAGGTATCTACCTAGATCTACAAAGACCAGAGAGGAAGAGGATCTTACGTCATACGTATATATATAAGGATACGCCGAAGATCAAGAAGTCAAGATAACCAGGATACGTAGGCTACCCAAAGCAAACTTATTTTTTACACCCTCCACGTCCATCCAAAACCGGAAGTTAGGATATCAATCCCAGTAAAGAAGAACCTACCATTCCTGTTAACATCCTGGCTACACTGACGATCCACGTTGACCACAGCTACGGAGACAGTGCGGAGTACGGACTTCTTGCCTCTTAATATCAATGGCCACTATACCGATCTGACAACTCTGAAGTATACCTCAAGGTGCAGGTTTATTGCAGGCGTAGACTGTCCTCCCACCTGGAACCCCCTTTTCACTCTTTCATATCAGACGCACGCTCGACGGTATCTCACGTTTTGCGATAAGACACCAACACTGTTTACGAGGACTCCTCCGAGAGTGTAATATTTAGTCAGCAGGTTTTATTGTCTCATAAGTTTCGTTACCAACAGTTATTGTTATTGTACTTATGCGAGTTGATCAAACAACAGCTCGACTTACCCTAACCAAACTTATAGCACGATATAACCTCTATTACAGACGCCTCTTCGAAGCGACCTCGACCCGGTACTTCTGCTGGGATTATTACGATCGTCAAGATCTACTACGAGGAGAAGACTCTCCAGATTACGAGTACGTATGTTATATGCTCATTCTTATCCACGCACTATACACTCACTGGAGTAGCTGGACTTTAAGTACTCCGTGCCCGGAGAGGCTATTAGAACCGTTTAAGGAACTGTAGGTCATCGCATCGTAACCTCGCTTACTGGCTCGTTTACAATGAGTCAACCTTGCGACGTATCTTTTTTTCGCCAGTGTTGAACGATACTTCCTTCCGTTTTAGACAACTGGCACGTCGTTGTGGTAATTCAAGAGAGGCTTGAGCTATCCTCTTGTGTCCAAGTTCTGTTTTGGGTTTTCTTTTGTCTTTTATGCTTTTCTTAGGATTGTCTATCTTTTTCTTTTAGGGTTAGAGTATCTGACTGTCAATCTGGATAAGAAAACGATTAACTGTTATTCGTTGGGACGTAATATCTTTGAAATGATACACGTCTAATGTCGTATCTGGTTTATCTCTGGGAAATGTAGAGATAGATTGTGGTATGATCAATCTATGAAGCCTTTTGAGAAGGATATTGATCGTGGGCAATCATTTAGAATGACTTTGTTAGTCATTTGTTTCGTTGACATTCATTTCATTCATTCCTTTTAATCTGCGAGATCGTCAAGTGGGTAAAGATGTCTGTTAACGTATCTCTGATCTTGTTCTTATTGTTTATCCGGTGTTTGTATCGTAGTACGGTATTGTAAAATTTGTTTAAGGCTATCCAGGAAGTTACATCGACTGAGGCTACAATCGTTCGATTCTTAGGGTAAAGGAACTTTCAGGTTGTCGGTTTGTCTTGAATTGTTGACAGAAGTTAAATAAACTCTGGGATTCCCCGTTTTTTCGGTTACCGCGTTAGTCTGGCATACTGGCTGTTTTCATCGGAGCGAAACAAGAGTTGAAATACTGCCATCTGTGAGTAGAAGCAGCTATTACGTGGTTGAAGCGGATAAAACTGTGCTCAGTCGTCTCTGAACTAGCGGTAAGTCATCAACTGTGAAACTGTAAGCTTACAGGGTTCGATCAGAGGTTCGATATTCCGCTAGAAACTGGTTCCTTTGAGAGAAACTTTCACAACTGTAAAATCCCTAGTTCATTTATCTTCAATCAACACTTCTACGACCATCTTATAACATTTACCAGCAGTCGAACAAGTGGATTTCGAGTACGACTGTCATTCGTGTAATTTAATTACACAAACCTGATTAACGCATCCAGTGATAAGCGACCAGTGTCTTAATGTCCAGTAAAACCAAATGATCATTTACAAGCTTTCTTTACTGATTAAAGTAATAATCTTATAATTTCTTAATATTCATTACTCTCTCCGCGACAGGCAAGTCAATTTCGGTAAGAGGACAATTTCCGTATCCGACACGTGAAAGCCAAGCAAGTGGTTAAGAATCCGACGAGGACGACCTCCTGGTAGTAAGGTTATCCGTTGAACGTCGTCGAGTTATTAGTTTAAACTCCACCTATAAACATACACGAGTCATATAGCGTTGAAGGATCCACAAGCTGGTAGCAGAGTACGCGAACGAAATAGTGGACAGCTTACAGCCATTTTTATGAAGTTACGAGCCAATAATCTCCAAGAAAGAAATGCGTAAGAAATTCCAACAAAAGGTATTTCACGAATTCCACAAGTCCCCCTCTAACCTGACCAGACTAACCTCACGTTATTAAATTAACCCTCGAATTAAATCTCTAAATTACATAACACAATTTTTATACAGACATTTTCTCCTCCTTCGTCTCATTATCGATCGAAGTGATATTCCAGAAGGATATCTATAGCAAAGCAAGCGTCAAGGCGTCACGCAAGGTTCCAGGGAGGATCGAACCACCCCCTAGAGTATAAGTAGAGCTGGCTATTCCCATTGTCCAATAGTCCTCGGCGATAGTCATAACAGTGGACTCCAGTTGTTGGATAAAATTCTATAATTGTGCGCAAAAAAGATAAAGTGACGAAGATATCGGATCGAGATGAAATAATATACGTCACTAGGATGATCTATGAATAGTGACGGAGGAACTGTTTGTTACGTACGTTAAATTGGACACAGAGGCCATTCGAGTCTTTGAATACGTCACTTCCCGTTGGCGGACGCGTGGTTAGGAGGAAGGTGAGGCATGAAGGCAGGAGGCACGTGTCCATCCCCTTGACAGCGTTTACATTTGCCACCAAACCGTTAGGTAGTCTGTTACTCGCAATTGGCAAAGCCTTGAATTCGCTCAAGCGCTACGATATTCCCGTTTCCATTGGAAAAACATTTGATGCTCAGCGAATCGATCGCTTGGTTAGGATATCATTAGAATTTTTAAATATGAAATGAAGCATCGATGGATAACTGATTTTACTGATAAAGTTCTCTGCTGATACTTCAACTATGCTTATATATATATTTATTTATTTAAAGAAAATGTTTAAGTACGGAATTATAAGTCCTGTTCTTTGTTTATCTACATCTTGGTGGAATAACGTGACTAGAATAACGTTCAAGGTTCCATGTTAAATCAAGCAGGACAATAGATGTTGAGAAGATAGAAAAAAAATTTGAGATAACGGACGATGGCTTTCCGATGATAGAAAGTAAAGAATGGCCGGAAGTGTCTGTGGATGCACGGTCCTTACGGCATTGTTGCAACAACAACAACAACAACGCCGTGGAAGGAGACGAAACACAGTGAATTCTGGTTCTGGTGAGTTTCTTTGTTCTTGGAAAGAGTATAAGATACTTTCATCCTTCCGTACACATTCTCTTCTGTTCATATCTCTCTCTCTCTCTTCCCCTACTTCTAAATCTTTTCACTTTGGTATTCTCCGGCGTCCCCGCATCGGGATGCTGCGATTTTTCCTCTCTCCTCCCCACCGCCACGCTTCTGCCTAGCTTTGAAGACCAGCTGCTTCCTCTCCGGACGCCGGTTCTGGACCCTTTGGGTCGAGAAGCCAAGAAAATCCAAGTAGTTCTCATCGTCAGTCGGTGGCTAACGGCTACGGCTTTCACGCAAGACGCACTCTGGTCAGGAACTTTCATTTTCTGACGTCCACCTCGTGCGCGAGTAACCAGACACGTGTGGTGTAGCCGGAGGGAACTGTAAAACGACAAATGGATAATAGTGTGGATGGGACCAAAGTGCATATACATTGGTACGAGTATGTTTCTGCTAATACTTATGGGGCCTGATAAAAAAAGCTCTTAGATAACGTGGAGGGGGGCCTTACACTAAAGAAGAACGGGCCTCTATAACCTCTAACGCGCGTGTTTACTCTACGAAACATCCGTACGGTGTCGCTTTCAGTCCCTTTACTCGAAGGTGGAACACCAAGTGTGTTTGGGGCCTAAGGCCCCATGCAGGTGCGCGCGCGAGACAGCACCCAAAGCATCGTGTGGCATGGTGGGCCTCACGGCTCTTGCTGGCCATTTTTCTTGTATCCCTTCTGTGATCTGTGAATTTTTATTAAATATTCTTCATCGTCAAAATTCGTTCATCACTTTACGTTCTGCAAATGGAATCCATGAGAGTGCCTTTTTCGTTATACCGGGTGTTCATGAAACTCATCGAGTGTCGTCCTGTATAACACGGACAATACTGTGCTAAGTATTATTTTTAATAAATATTATATCACTATCAATATGGTTCTTTTTGGTCGTAAGAAGAGACCGGACGATCGTCGTCTGCTAGCCAGCATGGATGCCATGAACGGCGCGAAGGTCCATCAAATTGATAACGGTAAATTGAGTAGAGGAATTAAAAGAGTAACCCCACCTGTATAACATTGACTGTATCGAGTGTCTTAAAATATCAGAGAAAAGTATCAGTATTATATATGATCAATATAAACCGGCGAACGGTATCCTTCCAATCTATATAAGAAGACCTGTATCATTTTCTAGTATCCATAATACTCAAATAATCCCCACCAGTCACTATCATCCTTCGAAGAAGAAGATCTGTATCATTTTTTAGTATCCATAATACTCAAATAATCCCCACCAGTCACTATCATCCTTCGAAAAAGAAGATCTGTATCATTTTCTAGTATCCACAATACTCAAATAATCCCCACCAGTCAGTATCATCCTTCGAAGAAGAAGATCTGTATCATTTTTTAGTATCCATAATACTCAAATAATCCCCACCAGCCAGTACCATCCTTCAATACAACGTACGATTCCTAAGCAAGGAAGTCGTCATGGAAACACGAATAGCGTGCAGTCACGCCAATCCAAGTACCAAGAACGTTTCATTCCTTCATAAGATTTTTCATCTCCCTTCCAAATGAATCATACAACAATTATTAATGTCCACTCGTGAATGCACTGTGCATTAGCATCGCTTGCACTTTGAAGACCTTGAGCTTATTCAGCGCGCAAATGTGCATCCACCTTCAGAACGTTACTTTGTACTTTCGCATAACGAGCGCGTAACTAACAAAAATAATGGCGCCAATTTTGAAAATCGATCATCGTCCTAGATCCATCTCTTGATCCATGTACAAAGCTGAAAAAGATACACCAGGTCGTCACGATCTAGCTACATGCAGGAGCGCGCGTCGTGTCAGTCGCCACCTGTAGCTATAAGAATATTGATCGTACCAGAAGAGATGGCCACGCCCGGGTTAGCCTCCACTGTGACATCCCTCTATTTCCACGACCCCAGTTCCACCCCTATTCGCGATACCCGTTCCAGTTATGGAGGATTGTGCCGTGACTGTTCCAGCTGCGTTCATGCACGTCAGAGAGAATCTCGAGGAGCTGGGTAAAGTCGCCGACGACACGGACCTGCTCTTCCTCAAGGGATTACTAGACAGTCCAGTGGTAACATCGTTGGTCAAGGTGAGTCCACGTCTTAGGATGAATTTCTATGTAACAACTAAAACTTCATACCTAACAGCACAACGCGTACATAAATAAATCTCATTTCTGTCGCTGTGAACAAAACCACGAATATACGATAAAAAAAGGGTCTAAAGTTCCCTATGAAAAATATGGTCGCGTCAATGAGAATCAGCGCGTCGTACAGAACGAAATTGGTTTCGCGTATCCATGAAACGACGTTTCGCGACCGCCAACGTTATTTTCGATGATTTGAGAAACAGAGCCCCATATATATACATACGCCACGCAACGATTCTACGCGTTTCTATATGTGACGTGTCGTTTTCGCGCGTTGTAAACACTGCCGCCTGGTCCCCCCACGTCATCGGGTAATAACTATACGTATATACAGTTATAATCGTTAGTCGTCTGCTGTACGCAATAGACAATGTTTACTACACCGTGCACGATGGGATTATCGATTAAATCGTTTGTGTACTACGATTTTTTCTTTGAAAATGGATACAACGCATCGATGACCTCATTAAAATAATCCTTTGTGGAATTTCACCATTGCGGAAACGGTTGTAACGCAATGCACGCTGAAGAGTCATTGCAGCATAACGTACGGTTACTGTATAGATATACAGCTATAGTGAAAGCATATACGGCTATAGTGAAATCATATACAGTGTATAAACAGGAGGGTCAAAACGAATTACTTGAAAATTCCACGGGGTTCCATATACACTGTTGTTTTTCCTTTGTTACGCAACGTACATGCGTAAGCTGGTACGTAGGATCCTAAACGTT
>JARQST010000613.1:63332-134463 GCA_030142225.1 Pachycephus smyrnensis
TTCACTGCAGAAGTAAAAGCTAACGGATCGATGTTATTGTTACAGTCATGGCCTAGTTGGATGCACGTAAAAATACGGCCTGCTCCCTGTACTCTGGTACACGCATCTGTAGTCTTTAAAGTGTAGGCGTCATCAAAACGAATTTCTTATTACTTGAAAATTCCACGGGGTTCCATACACACTGTTGTTTTTCCTTTGTTACGCAACGTACATGCGTAAGCTGGTACGTAGGATCCTAAACGTTTTCACTGCAGAAGTAAAAGCTAACGGATCGATGTTATTGTTACAGTCATGGCCTAGTTGGATGCACGTAAAAATACGCCCTGCTCCCTGTACTCTGGTACACGCATCTGTAGTCAAAAGTGTAGGCGTCATTGGAAGGGATATGAATAACGATTGCGTTACCGACTGTTCTTGACTTACTGGACACCCTGTAGATGCTTAGTTTCCTTCACGCGCTTCCCTCACTGGTTTCTTGGCTTCTCCCAGCCAAGCCCACATTCCGCTTAACGAAGTCAGGTAAAACGTCAGGTAGGTAGGCAAGCAGGGAGTTGACTTTTGGGCGTTAAAATCATCAAGACTTGAAAGCCTACCGCCATTGTTCTTATCTCTGTTCAAGTAAATGACTTGTTAGTACATTAGGTATCTATACCAGATGACCAGAGCTAACACCGACAGTCATAATTGTCAACTTAACCTTAAAAAATAGAAGAAACTGGATTAAACGACTAATTGGATAAATTATAAAAGTCCAGAAGACGTCGCGCTTAAATCATTGACCCTGTAACGAATCATTGCTCCGACTCTCGTTCGTACGAGTTAATTGGCTGTGACCTGGTGAACCCGTTAATAATATGAATTTAGACGGGGTCGGGAGCACGCCAGTACGAACTGCGATATGACTCGTATGAAATTCAATGCACGCCATGGCGTAGGGATACGACTATGTAATTTCAGTCCGGCGTGCCGCTTGGCTAATGGCAACAGAGAAGAGTGGGAATATTAAAGAGAGTGTAAGAAGGAAGGAAGGAGAATACGGTGATACAGTGCCGTATCAAATCAGGGCCCTGTCATCAGATCCAAGTATCGTCACAGTGATCGTCAGACTCATTTCCTCCAGGAAATCAAATGCGGTTAAGGTTTGAATCTTCGTCGTCGTCCTCGATTGCGGTTCCACTTCCACGGCGTCCTGGTCCCACAATTTTCTACGGCCCTGAGGCGTAGTGTAGCGGAGTGTTGCATACCAGGAGAAGAAAGAGTCGGGGGCCCCCACCTGTTTCAGAAAGCCAAGCCAACAGGCTGAACAGACTGTGAACGGACTGAACAGGCTGAACGGGCTGCCTACGACGAGGCGAAATAGTAGGCGCGGCAGTTTTCTGATGACGCTACCATACACACATCAGGCTCTTCAGACCCTCGTGGATTTCATTTATTTTACCCTCCTGTCTTTCTCCCCAGTTCGGCTAAGGGGACGATCGATATTTCTTTACTACGTGAATCCGTGCCTCCACTGTGTATTAGTTGACTGACTAACGTCAGACGCGTTGTGCTCCCGTAGTAACGTAGTAGAAGCGTGCTGTCGCTACCAGAAGAGGATATTCTTGCCAGGTGAGAAGGCGCCTTATTCCTTTCTACTATTGAGTAGTAAAATTTCATTCTTTTCTTTTTCTTATCATTCCATCAATGGAAAGTGTCAAATGTAAACTCATTCTTCTTTTACTCTTCAGTCGCATACCTGGATGTATAATGCGGTTAATGTTCCTGTGATGAAGTCATCATGGGTGTACTGTGTTACTGGGGTCGATATACCTTTATAAAGATAGTGTTTAATTTGTATAGTTTTGATCCATTGGATTTATTCTTTTTTTCATGTTATATATATATGGAGTATACCATTTAAAAAATTGAGTGAGAACCCTACTTGTCATTTTACTTAAATGCCTGAAATTTATAGTCGGTAGTATCTCTTCTAATTTTGCGTTATATTCTGCGAACGGTCAGTGTGTATCTAAAGGATCGTAGATCTTGAAGAGCGATGTTTAACGGGACTTCAAATAAATAGAAACTCGCGGCTTTTGGCTGGAGGGACAGTATAGATCTTCTAACAGTGGCACGCGCTTGAAACAGATTTCTAATGTCAGAATCAATGAGAAACTTACCATATACCAGTATACGCTGTACCGAGAAATTTCGAAATACCAAGGACTGATTTATACTCGAATTCGCCAGGCCTTTCCTTGTGGGCGAGGCAGACAGAATAAACGTAAAGAATATCGCGCAGCATCCTTGTTCCCATTATTCGTCAATGAACGGCTTTCTCTTTGATTCTCCCCAATGAAAAACTCGTTGATCAATAACGTCCATTAGGTCTGGTCTATTGTTTTGAAAGCCAAGTCTAGAATAAAGTTCATTAGTAAGAACCGGGGAAATCTTAATAAACAGACTATTGCGTATTCCCACTCATAATCAAGCATATAGGTATACATATATATATGGATTACTCAAACCTATACCTTCTATTTAAACGATTTTCAATATTTCAATAACATTCGTGACGCTCAGTCCAAGCAACATCCGGAGTTTTCTCTCAACAATCAAAGGGAAACTCAGTAAGGTGAAGAAAGTGCATTTCAGTTCTCAATGGACTGCAGTGCCGTGCATTTCGTTAGTGGTATATATTCGAAGGTCAAAGATCATCAGTCAAAGATCATCAGTCAAAGGACAACTCCCAAAAGACATTACTGATTTGATTAAGAAGATATTGGATCGAGAGTCATGGCTGAGGTTCGAATGTTGATTCAGGTGTTGCTTTCTTAAGTGTACGAACGATAGAAAGATAAATGGAAAAGATCCATAGATCTACGGATCGAATATATCCTGAGGTCTTCTTCTACCACTTTAAGTAACCTGGGCCTCGTACGTTGCGAAAGAGGAGAGCTTAGCTGAAACCCGTTTAAACTTTCACAAGCACTTACGGTTCACCATGGGACCAGGCCACCATAGTTACATATATGGCTTACGGGACTGTATATCTAAATATAGTTTAAGAAACAGCTCGAAGTCTCTATGAACGATCGAGCCTAGACTCACCAGGTATTTGTTTCCAGGTACAGGATCGTCTGGAAGATCCTCCACTAGCGGTAGAGCCAGTCTGTCCGGTTTGTGACATCGTCGACGAGATTCTTCACGATCTTCAGTTCTCGAGGAACGAGAACGCTCGTGAACTTGTCAGTCTTCTTCGAGGTTCGCACCTTAAGGCTCTTTTGGAAACGCACGACGCCGTCGCTACGCGTCGGGACGCTTCACCGTCGCCTGATCCATTGTTCTTAACCATGCCTACCGACGAGAGAGCCGACGCTGTCAGGGTGGTTGGTCTTAGGAGGAATCCTGATGAACCATTGGTACGTATAAGGATCGTCTTCGCAAGCGTAAATTGAACGTAGCTAATTCTGAACAATAAGAGATTCCTGAACACCCGGTAGAGACTAAGGAATGTTTATCATTCTCGTAAAATCAAGCTTACCTAACCACGCTTCTGAAATGCTTAATGGAAATATAGATGCTCAGCGTCGTGAAGATCTATAACGACTTTTGTTTCTCCTTGATTTTAGGGTCTGACAGTGCAGGTGGATGAGTCTGGTAATCTGATTATCGCCAGGATCCTGGGTGGTAGTACGGCAGCTCGTCAAGGACTCTTAAGAATCGGTGAGGTGATCATGGAAGTGAATGGAAAGGAGGTGCACACCCCTGATGAATTGCAACAAGCTATACATGCTGCCAAGGATAATCTTTCCCTGAAACTTGGTCCAGGTATCGCTGGAGATGGTAGCAGACCTCTGAAATCCACGGTAAGTCAGAATAAAAGTATCCGCTGGATCAACGTCCTGGTGCACTGGTTTTAACTATGCTTTTGTTAATTTAATACAGTGCTACATGAGGGCGCTCTTTGACTATGATCCATCCGAAGATACTCTCTTACCATGCCGTGAGATTGGATTACCATTCCAAAAAGGTGACGTACTACTGATCGTGGATCAGGCTGATCCCAACTGGTGGCAGGCACGTAGAACCGAGGGTGAGAGTCTGGGTCCACCAGGTTTGGTTCCATCCTTAGAATTGGAGGAACGAAGAAAGGCATTCGTACCACCGGAAGCAGACTTCGTTCACAAGATCAGTATATGCGGCACGAGGATCTCTAAGAAAAAGAAACGGAAGATGTATCAGTCTAAGTCCAACGGGGAATTCGACAGTGCTGAATTGCTTCTCTACGAGGAAGTAGCCATAATGCCACCCTTCAGGCGTAAGACTCTAGCCCTTGTAGGACCTAGAGGAGTAGGTCGAAGGACTCTGAAGAATAGATTGATCAATAGCGATCCTGAGAAATTTGGCACTATCGTACCTTGTAAGTCATTTTCATTTTCATCCGTTCAGTCGATATCATCGTACTTTCGAATAATTATTTTAATCAAACCTTATCATCAGTCACTTCAAGGCCGCCTAGAGTTCTCGAGGAGAACGGCAAGAGCTACTGGTTCACGGATCGCGAATCTATGGAGCGCGACATCAGAGAGCATCGTTATCTCGAACATGGTGAACATGGCGGACATCTTTATGGCACCAAATTGGATTCCGTACGTGAATTGATACGTGCTGGTAAAATGTGCGTCCTCGACTGCAGTCCAGCAGCGCTCAAGATCTTACACAATAGCACAGAATTTATGCCCTACGTCATCTTCATCGCTGCGCCGGGTATGGAGCAGCTAAAGTCCCTCTACGATCTTGGAAGATCAACCGGGGCCAGCAATCGAAATTTGACGGTAACCATAGATCATTCACAGCCATACTGTTGAAATTGATATTTTATGGAATGCCATTATTATAATATAAGAAGATCTCGATAAAGGTACGCCAAGGACCTTTAGAAGGTCTTGGTACCTTCTTATACCATTGTATTGTAAATACCCAATTGATATTCTTTACCCTGCTCAATTTATAGTCATTCTTAACCAGGGCACGGGAATTAAAAGTTACCCTTCCACCAATCACACCCCACCATAATAGTTTTTGGTGAAACCTCGTGGACGCAACTGACAGAAAAATTGCGTAATTACTTTAATTCCCGTTTAAGCCCAATTATTATTTAGCATGTTCCGTCATTGCAGTACTATCAGTATTATTTTTTAATTGCAAAAAAAAAGTTTTAATACAGTCAATAAGATTCGTTTGATCTTTCAAAATGATTTTCATTATTATGACGTAGTTTGTATCCCTGAAATTCAACCTGCAATGTAAAGTATGCATTGTCGTAGCGAATAAAATTCCCATTAATGATTGTTAAGTATCGTAATTAGTTCGAATGCGTAATTGATTTAATTGTATACGTATTTGATGTTCGCTTTGCTAGTTTGACCGCCAGAGCTCCATCAGGTACAGCTCCAGGAGAGCCAGGACATTGGAGTCCCTTGCGTCCTTGTACGAGGTTTGTACTGCATGAAAATTATGTAGAATAATTGTTAAATAGTTTATAGAAACGTTATCTGCCTGGTTTGACAATAATAATTAAAGTTCCCCGTCATTGGCTTCGTACAGGATTTTTACCTTGTTTATTCGCAGGAGGACGATTTGAAAAATACTCTGGAGGAGTCTGCCGCCTTGCAGAGGGCCTACGAGAAGTATATCGATCAGGTAATCGTTAACGAGGACTTCGACAACACCTTCAGACAAGTTGTAGCAGCCCTGGACGCCTTAGCAATCGAACACCAGTGGGTGCCAGTTAACTGGATCTACTAATTTCTTCGTACAAAGCTTAGAATAAAAACACTGATTAGATGATCCCTCGTGAACGACGACACTCTTTTGTTCAATGATGGTGTCGAAAAACAAAACAGCCGTAAACAGGCAATTTATTTTATAATCATTGCTGCTACAGCAAGTACAATTCTTTAGGATTTACGTTAGTTCGTTAGGTTCGATGGACCCTTGGATATTTGCGCCAAGTACTCAAGCTGACCTGAAAGGAATACGAAAATGGAAAATGAATTTTTGCTTAAAAGTGGAAAAAAGAAAGGAATTGTCATATTAGATCAAATATGAAAATTATAGGAAGGTGACGAATTAGCGCGAACGTATTGTTGGGTCAATCGCCAGTTTTAGACCGCCGTCCAATTACTTTTAAGACACGTAACCTTTTTCTTTAGTTTTAATCATATTATTTGATTAGCGTTATCATTACCTTTTTATTATTTCGATTAGATGCACTCTATGTATTCCTGGCACCCAGTGCCTTAACTACGTGTCCTTTTACATTAAGGAGCCAACACGTACGAAGACCTACGAGATAACAGACTCGAGATTATTGAAATATTTTCTACGAATACCGTTTTAAATGTCGACTTTGTATATCTACCGGGTATGCTTGAACAAACCAAACCTCGCGTATCGAGTCGATGATAACCTGGATCGTCTCGATTGACAAAAAGTGTAAAGGACAAATAAATTTTATCAAAGATTTGTTACTGACATCAATCATTAAATGCGTATTCAATCAATCCTCTACTGTATGTACAATGGCGTCATGGAACCTTGCAAAAATTATAAATTATATTAAATTTGTAGTTGTTCAAAGCGTATTCTGAAATTCATTTCCAGTACTACGAGCTTTATCGTATCTCTGTTTTAGCTGTATTAAATAAACTGAAACAGAATCATCGCAGTACTGACAGTGAATTTCGCAAAGTACCCTTAGTAGAGAATGGATGGATACATTCGAATTGCATAAAGTACATTGTTAAAAGAATTTTTGTTACGTTATATCATTTAGTAATGTTCGTATGATTAACTGAATTATATAAAACAACATAATTATCATTGATACTAACGATAAACCGTGCAATTTTCATGTAGTCTGAACGTCTTCATGCTGTTTGTCAAGTTTGACTAGTTTTTTGACAATTTCGGTTGAATTCGGTTCAAATAACACGAAGTTCCACGAATATTCACGAAGTTGCACGAAGTTACACGAAGTCATTACCCGTACACGTTTAGTGCCGAGTGGTCGTCAGTACCAGCCCGCCTATAAATCATAATCAGTGGTGGACGTTGGAGAGGTTTGGAAAAAGTATATTTTATAAAAATGAAAATACTAGAAATATTTCGACTGTTTGATGTGTATCCCAAAACTCTTGAGGAACGCGTCCAGACGTTTGGCGGCGGTGTTGGTAAGTTATTTTAAGTATATTAATTTCTGCTTGTTTTTATAGAACTGTCTGTCAGTCGCGTCATCGTCTGCTATTTACATTTTTTTATTTCACACATTTTCCTATCAGTGATAAGATTTTGCATTGATATTGATTCGAGGGTACCATGAGAAATTGTACTTTTTCTCGTTACAAAATTATTAGATAAAAATAATGGTAAATGTAGGCGAGTCTGAGTAACCTCAAATTATGTTAAAATCCGACTTATCAGTAATATTAAGCTATCCGGCTTATCTGTAATAATTTATTCTGCTAATAATATAATGCATTTATGTTTCAGTGTCAATGATTAGTGCATTGATGATGATAATACTCTTCCTATGCGAAGTCGAGGATTACCTTATGTATAACTTGAAAGAAGAACTGTTCGTGGATACGTCGAGGGGTTCTAAATTGAGAATTAACTTGGATATTATAATACCCACGATATCTTGTGATTGTAAGTCATTTTGTTTTGCTTTCACCTATAATATAGCATCTTACGAGTACCTAGAATTTATATGTGGTTATATCTTGTTCTAGTATTGTCACTCGATGCGATGGATGCAACAGGGGAACAGCATTTGCAAATAGAACACAATATATATAAAAGGAGATTAGACCTTGATGGTAAACCTATTGAAGATCCTCAGAAAACAGGTGAATTTTATGATTATGATATTATTTAATAATTAAACAAAGATTAATCTTGAAACTCTATTGGCAGATATTGTAAAGACAAAAGGTGTGGAAACAACAACCCCAAATGTAAGTTAATTTTTCAGAATGAAACCTAGTTTTGAATTTAAAGTAACTATGAATTTCAATTGTGAACGCTTAATTTTACTTTCAATTATTTAAGAGTACACAAGCTATCTCTGCCAATGAGTGTGGAGATTGTTACGGAGCTAGTAGCGAAGCAACAGGAATACTGTAAGTTTTCTTTAACAACGAGAAATAAATGCTTCTTATTACAATACTCTTTAATAAAACAATCTTTACAGATGCTGCAATACGTGTGAGGACGTTAGGAAGGCTTATAATTTGAAAAAATGGGCATTCCCAGATCCATCATCCATAAAGCAATGTAGAGATGATAAGTCTGCAGAAAGGATGAAACGTGCATTCCTAGAAGGGTGTCAAATATACGGCTATATGGAGGTCAATCGAGTTGGTGGCAGTTTTCATATTGCTCCTGGAGATAGTTTTTCCGTTAACCATGTTCATGGTAAGTTAATTAATTTATAGCCAATTATTATCATACAAGTTCTAATACATAGAAATAATAAATTTTATTTTTTAAATGTACAATATAGTATTTATGTAATTTTCAGTGCACGATGTACAACCATATTCATCGGTTCAGTTTAATATGACACACAAGATCCGTCACTTGAGCTTCGGACTGAACATTCCAGGAAAAACCAACCCAATGGATGGTACAGTGGTCGTAGCTAGTGAAGGTACATAGCATTTCCTTAACATTATTTTATTACAAAATCAATAGTACAGTCTCCTATTACAACATAATTCATTCTAAAGTTATACACAGTATCTCCAAATGTCAGCAGCGTATGCCCGTTCCAATTGCCATGAAAGTGCCAAACGTTCCACCACCTTGAAGCATTACCTTTCCAACATTGTTAACCAATTCCCTCCCTCTCATTCCATACCTGGCATCAAATATCGAAAAATAATTTAAGACAAAACAATAAGATCGAACTTTCACTATTCGCACAATTATCACAACCATTACCTCAAAGCTGAGAATCCTCCAAAAAGAGCACCAGATGCCATTCCAACACAAAAACCAATAGTAAATCCCATCTTCATCCTATCGAAGCAGGATGGTCCTTGCTGATAGGCTCCACCAGGAACAACCGGCATTGTAATCTACATACAAAAAAACAAAAAGAAAGTTTATCCAATGCCCTAAGATATAAAAACAAAACTATCTTGCCAAAAATCTACATATTACCGGCACAATTAGGTGCCGATTGCATGAGAAATCCAAAAGTACAAAATTTACACAAGAACAATATTAGTCAGATCCTCTATAATATTTTGAATTATCCACAACAAATTTAGTCATTAATAATCCGCGAAACTTCGTACTCACTCTGTTAAAGTATCGTTTCACGTGTCGTAAAGCTTATCGAGAATTCTTCACGATCTGCCCGCTATAGTTTTCACCGTATCAGCAAGTCGCCATATTAGTTGGCTGCCATGATAAAAAGACGGCTGTTCGTTTAACGTCACTGTCCTTGACTACACTAGCGCCGTTACGGAAGAAGCTGCAAACAGTTTAAAATTATGATTTATCGAACTTTATAATGTAAGAATTTTATTTTCAATTTATTACAGGAGCCATGATGTTTCAACACTACATAAAAATTGTACCTACCACTTACGTTCGAAGGGATGGCTCTACATTGGTTAGTAATCAATTCTCTTTAACCCGATACTACCGAGGCATATCCAAAATATCTGGCGAGTCAGGAATGCCTGGAGTATTCTTCAGTTACGAATTAAGTCCACTGATGGTGAAGTACACTGAAGTTAAGAAATCCTTTGGACATTTTACAACTAACGTTTGTGCCGCAATTGGTGGAGTATTTACTGTGGCTGGACTAATTGACGCCATCCTCTATCGATCGGTTCGTGCAATACAGCGAAAAGACGAATTAGGTAAATTCAGTTAGGATCTTTAACTAGGAGTGTGTGAAGTATTAGGAACGATTGTGAACATTAATGCATTCGTGTGGACGTTTTGATCTATTAAATATACCTTAAGGCGTAGTAATTATTATAGTAATGAAGTGCTCAGGAGTCGCGCTGTTTATTGCCTGTTCCTCGTTACTTTTATTATTCGAGGGTGTTTCTGTATTTATCAATGACATAAGTTTGGTTCGCAACAGTCTTGGAGAATTCTTGAGTTACTGAGTTTTCTTTTATGCTTTTGTATTATTTCAACTAGAAGGATTAATAATCATGTTCGATGGTGGTCTCGATGACTTCAAAAGAAATATTTATATCTAAATTTTGATATATTGACTATATTGTGTATCTTACGATTGATTCTTTTATCTGTTTAAAAACTAGCACAACACGATATGTATTCTTTATTCATGAATTATCGCGGCATGATATTTTGTGACTGTGTCACAGGGATTTGTATGATGTATGCCAATATGCATAATAAGATAAACCATTACGTTTAGCGAAGCTTGTTTATTAATTCCTTAGTCTTCTACAACGTCTTTTGAAATCTATTGAATATCTCAACTGGCACTTGTGCTACGTTTTGACAAAACTCTGCGTCGGTTCCAGTGACCAAAGTTTTTGGCGATATGTACAATGGTTTTTCAGGATCGTACTGTGCTTTGTTTAAGTTGGTCAAAAACTTGTGTCTCATTTCAATTCTACTTTTTCTGCACAGTAAAATGTGTGGCTGTTGTGACAACATTTGGTGTGGTATTCCCATTACATTGTGTACGTAGTCAAACCTTTCAACTATATGTTTCCTTGCTGAAATTTACATAAAGTATTATAAAAATACAATTGGTTTGAAGAAATTTAATATTTTAAATAACTTACGCTTCATTAGCAGCTTGGGCTTTATAAGGATTAAGGATTTTGTTTCATCTTTATTAAAACCCATTTCTTCTCGAATACCAAACTCACTTTCCTTTACATGTTCCAAGTGAAAAGTGATTAGTTTTGGTTCTCTCAGAGTCAAAGTTCTCACTTCAGGCCCAGTCAAAGAAAACTGTGTTTGAAAGAATGCAAGCCTAGTGTCTATTCTTTTTGTATTAAACATTAGCCAAAATGGATTAGCAGAGACTATTCTTTGTACGTTCAACAAATCAAAATTGTGTGCTCTTAAATATCTTATTCTCGTACGAAGATTATCTATGTCTTCTTTTAAAATCATTGGATTTATCGTTAAAAATTTGCCAATGTTATCCGCCGATACACCACAATCATGTAAAAATTGTATATATGGCTTAATATCATTTTCAAAGTCTAGACGAAGTAACAACTTCTGGGCCATAGGCTTGCCATCTAATTTATGTAAATTTACACCAAGCTTAATAAGTTCCTGGATCACAGGAGACTTATCGGCATAGGCAGCAAAGTTAAAGGTAGGAGCTAAGTATGGCGCAATGTGTGAAACATCTTCGGTACATTCATCCAAAGGATGTACTGGCTTTGTATGTGCCAAAAATATCTCGTCAAAATCAAGACGTTGATCCACCGAGGTTAACATTGAATTCTTAATCTCACTGTCTTCTTCAGACTTGACATCATGTGTTTCCTCACTCGTACTCCCTTGTGAAGTATTAGAATACCCAACAGCAGATGCTGAATGCATGAACAGTTCATGTTTTGGATTTGTTGAGGTACTGTACTGAAGATTATTCTCTGATACGGATTTCTTTGCATCACTGTGCGTTGAATATTGTGCAAAATACAGAAGTCGACGATAAGTAACCTCATCTTGAACTTTGTTGCACCATGTGGCTTTTCGAGCCAGCCGAAATACAGCAGAATATCTAGGAAAACCCATTGTTTACAATAAATATTAACAATAACTTAACGTGAACATTGTCACACTTAACCACGAAGAAATACTCAATTTCCTATGAGTTACAAGAAAAGATTTTGTTTGCTTTACGTACAAGAAACAATACAATATAATCAACAATATTGAACAATAATCAACAATGTAACAATGTACCGCATGTTATTCAAATGGCGCTGCAATCGACTCCCGGTAGTTTACAACCAATCAACGTGCACTATTTAGAGTCACACCCGCCCAGCGCGACTCTCGACCAATAAGCAATGCGAATTCCTGTGGACGCGTTGTGCCATTGGTGGACGGTTCGCGTTTGAGAACACGCGTTCGGTGAATGTGACTGGAGTGTTATTCATGTTTAATTTGTGACGTCAAACAGGCTCAAAATTTCAACAACCGTTAGTTATGTGGATTAACCTGTAGTACGAAACTACTTTGGCATTACTGAATTGACGTATTTCTGATACAAGTGAATAGGAATAACCTCGTTAATTCATACGATTACTTTCAATACGGTTTCTGCTTGCGACGAGTGCAGTTGGTTACAGTGACTGTATACTTGAATTGTTTCAATTCCTTTGGACTTAACAAAATGCAACTTATTCATACAAACGAACGCATTTAGCTTCAAGCTTGAAACAACGAAGCTCCAGTGGTGCTGTTAAAAAAGCCGGATATACTTTGTAAAATTCTTGTTTACTTTTGTAAACATTCCTTTATGATATATTATTAAACATCGCCATATCGTGGTTGATCGTATAGGCGTCATGGAACGAGAAGGTATGTAAATTTTTTGAACGATAATTCATCTATTTTGAGACTATCAATATATAGTTTTACCTATTTATATAATTTGCTGTAACTCTTTTTTTAGAATCTTTTTAGAATGTATAGCTTTTCAGAATGCTTTTTGTAATACGACTCATTTTTTTGCTATTATTACTGTAAAGTTGATTTGTAGCTGCGTTAGTTTCTAAAGAATTTTTGTGCGGATAATAATATAACAGATTCATGTCAGCCCTAATATTGTTTGATTCTATCCTTTCGTTAGAAACAATCTATCAGATTTCTATTAATAGATATTTTAAGCTATTTGGGAAATAACTTTATTCAGGTGGTATAAGTGATTCGGAAGATGAACTGAATAAATCAGGTACACAACTGATTGAGAGTCAGACAGGACCTCAATCTCCGCCTATGGAACATGATCGTTCTCCATCTGCAAACTCAAAGAGATCAATAAGTCCAAATGATTCGATTAGAAGTAGATCAAGATCGAATTCTGGCAGTCGAAGGAGTTCCCCTGCAAGGTTTGTAAAATTATTGATATTACTTGCATAAAATTAGTTTGTACAAGTGAGATAACATTGTAAAGTATAATGAAGTAATCTGTTATGCTTAGGTCAAATGCGGCTTCCCCTGCAAATACACAGAATCAACCAGAATCACCATCCTCACCTGGGTCCAATGCAGGTTCAAGGAAATCACGTTCTCGGTCTGTTTCGCGATCACCTTCTCGAGATGGGTCTGCTTCACCTATGGAACGGAAATCAAGATCCAGATCACCATCAGAGCCGAGAAAAAGCCGTTCTAGATCGCGTTCACCATCACCTTCGTCACAGCATTCTCACAAATCACGCTCTAGGTCCAGATCTAAAAGTGGTTCCCCAAACAGTTCCGGAAAAGGGTCACCTGTCACCTCAAGAAATAATTCACGTTCGCGATCAGGATCGAATTCCTCGAGGAGAGCGAGATCCTTGTCAAAATCAGATTCACACAGGGAAAGATCAAGATCAGGATCTAACTCGAGGCCCAATTCACCAAAAGCTTCAAGGTCTCCATCTAACTCAAGGCCGAGTTCTCCAAAGGCTCCGAGATCACGTTCAGGATCGGCATCCCCTACTCCAAGAATCAAATCTCGCTCGCGATCTGGTTCTAGGAAATCGTCCAGATCTAGATCAAGATCTAATTCAGGAGATAGAAAAGCAACATCAGAAGTTGGACCTAGATCACCGTCTGGTTCACGAAAATCGTATTCGCCACCGGGATCACGAAACAATTCACCTGATTCAAGAAAATCACGATCACGATCAAGATCAAAATCAGGTTCTCCATTTGGTTCCACACATAATTCACCATCCGATAGAAAAAGAAGTTCAAAATCACGATCTAGGTCTGGTTCTGGATCAAGAAAAGGGTCACCATCGGCACTAGAAAAAGCTCGTTCAAGATCACCATCACAAGACAGAAAAGCTATGTCACGCTCAAGATCTAGATCAATGTCAGGTTCACGAAAAGGCTCACGATCCAGATCGCGATCCGTATCAAGAAAGTCAGGATCAAGATCGAGATCCAGGTCGAGATCGAGATCAGGTTCCAAAAAATCAGCGTCAAGATCTAGATCCAGGTCACGCTCAAAATCTGGTTCCCCAAAGCTATCAAGATCAAGATCACGATCAGGCTCACGAAAAAGTTTTCGCTCTGGATCAGCGACTAGCTCTAGAAAAGCTGCTTCAAGATCTCGATCACGATCAAGTTCCCGAAAATCAAGATCTAGATCACGTTCTGGCTCGAGAAGATCCCAATCAAGATCGCGCTCCCGATCACGTTCACACTCACGTTCAAGATCGCGTTCCCGGTCAAGATCAAAGTCAAGGTCAAGGTCGCGATCAGGATCTGGATCAAGAGCTGGTTCTAAAGCAAGATCTCATAGATCCAGAAGCTATAGTCGGGAATCAGATGCTCCTAACGAGCAAAAAGGCAGCCGCATACTATCGGATTCCGAAGGTGAGAACGGCGAACCACGAGCTTCCAAGAAGCTTAAGCGCGGGTTGTCAGATTCAGAAGAGGAAGATGAAAATGGTGAGTCTCCAAAGAAGCGAAAAGGTTCCGAGGAGCCGGAAGAACCCCAAGCTGAAGAGGAAGACGCAGAAGAAGGCAGTAAACCGGCAGAGATCGAAGCACCAGCCGGGGTACAGGATGAAGACGATTCGGACGATGGTATTTCCGGTGGCATGGAGTAAGTAAAATTGATTTTGTCCAAATCATTGCAAATTTCATCCATTGAGAGTAAAGTGTTTCTATATTTCATTTTTTTTTCTGTTTGCTTCCAAGGAGCAACAGATATATGTAAGTTAACACAACACAGAATTTATAAAACATGTATTCCTCAATTCATTGGTCTCTTCCTTTTGTACAGGGACAGTTCTATGTCTGATTTTGATCGTATGCTTGCGCGTAAGAAGGACGAACAAACTCGTCGTCGAAAGCGCAGAGACATAGATATTATTAATGACAACGATGACATAATAGCACAGTTACTATCAGACATGAAAAGTGCATCGGAGGAGGACAGAAAGTTAAATCAACAGAATAAACCAGCTACGAACAAAATAGCAATGTTACCAAAAGTACTGTCGCAGTTAAAGAAGCATGACTTGCAGCTAGCATTTTTGGAGCACAATGTATTAGCCATACTTACTGATTGGTTAGCACCGATGCCTGATCGATCATTGCCTTCATTGAAAATCAGAGACAGTCTTCTAAAGTTACTTTGGGAGGTACGTCAAGGTGGTTTATAAGTATTTCACTCAATTGCCAACGGTCCATAATTACTGGTACTCTCTTTTAATGGTTTCTCTTTGGTCTTGTCAGTTTCCAAGGATCGATCAGTCCTCCTTGAAACAATCTGGCATCGGTAAAGCTGTCATGTATCTTTACAAGCATCCTAAGGAAACCAAAGAGAACAAGGAACGCGCTGGAAAATTAATAAACGAATGGGCACGGCCGATTTTCAATCTTTCCGCCGATTTCAAGGCCATGACCAAGGAAGAACGAATGCAGAGAGACCTTGAACAAACGCCACAAAAGAGAAGGAAGGTCGAGGAGGGCGGTTCGTCCCAGAAATCACAAGACATCAATAAAGCACTGAAAGGAGACGCCAAGTAAGTTTCAATCTAATGACTTCAATGATTGGAGGTGAAACTATAATTCTTCATACTTGTTATCCATAACAATATTCCTTTTAGATTATTGAGACCTGGTGATCCTGGCTGGGTTGGTCGTGCTAGAGTTCCTATTCCATCTAACAAGGATTACGTGATACGACCAGATTGGAAATCTGATATTGATATTAGCAGAGTACGTAAATGCCTCACTCTCTTCGCTGTGAATCATTGCGACAGCAATAAATATTTATGTTCCTTCTTTTTTATTTCTTTCAGAGTACTAAGAAGCAGATGAATCGATTTGAACGACATATGAAAAATTATATTGATAATAAGAGGATAAAGTCTACTAGACGAGCAGTTGATATATCCATCGAAGGCAGAAAAATGTCATTGTAATGATGTATTCGAGTAATGCTGCTGAACTTTATTTCATTTTAACAATGAGAAACAATGTAAAGTATACGCGAATGTGTAGTGTGGGCCTATCGTTGAATTCTTATAGAGAAAAGAAAAGAATTATTCCATTTTTATTTATGCCTTATGAAGTATATCGAGAAATGCAGTTCTTCCGTGAAACATTATAGCACCACGTATTTGTATATTATTACAATATGACATTTACAAATTATTCCGACTGTATAAACGTTTAATTTCGAACTTTTATCAACAATGTGTTGTGGCCCAAACAAAATGACTTCTAGTGTTTTCATATTCGTATCGATTGTTGCGTTCTAACCTGCACATGAAATTCATACCCTGGGAATACATTTCCCGAAAACTGATGTGTCCTTATAGTTGAAACGTTGCAATTTTTGGCTTAACTGCGATACTCGCGAAAAGGCGTAGCTTAGAGCTAAGGATTTATCATACTTAACAAATTGAATAATCGTTACGATCAAGCGGAATAACAATGCTCTCGTAAGATTTCAAATAAATGACCACTCTTGCAAATTGTACAGCTGTCAATTATTGAAAATACAAAATGAATTCAGCTGATTAATTTCACTTCTACTCATTATTTTCAAACACCATTTCGCATTAAAAACGTGAACGATGTCATACGCATTCCCTATTGCAAAAAAATAATGTCCACGCGCAAGTAGAGTCCTGAATTTCTGCATTAAAAATTGCAGAAACGTCTGATCGATACATTTTGAAATTAACAGAGGATTAAATTCCGGATGTAGAGGTAAAACAGTGTTATTTATACACTTTGGATTTTTATTACTGTTGACGCGACATCTTTGATGCGATCACGCTGAAAGGTAAAATCTATCGCGAAATTTGAAGTGAAAGATATTTGCTTCTTTCTCCTTTATTGGATTTATCTCTTAACGAACAAGTGCCTGTTTGATCAGGTATAATGCTTCTGATAAGGACTATTATGCAAAAACCACGTGCTTTATTCTGTGCCGTCTTAAAATTCATAACGGCCACATATTTTGTTCTATTGGAAAAAGGACTTCGGAGGGGGTTTTGTATTTGATATAATAAAATGGTTAAACTTTCAGCGCGTATCAAAATACTTATTATTGTTGTAGCAGGTTTGCATTTCTCTACGTATATTTATAGTCGTTATACGTCGGGCGGTAAAGAAATAGCTGGAAAAGGCGAGAGTCACGAGAGACGGCCATATTGGAAGTGATACCGGAGCCATCGTCGGTCGGTAAGTGTTTTATTCTTTTCGCTGAGCTCTGTGGCTGAATTTGCGCAACTACCAGTAACTACTGAGGAATTATGCGTATATATCCGAGAGGTATTACTAGAGGACAAATTTTTCTAGTCACCGTTTTGGGAGTCTTCGGCGGTGCTTACGTTTGGAGACCTCTCATCGAGGAGTATTGGGCGAAAAATAAAGACTTGGTTAAAGACACTCCAAAATGAGGTAAGTTAGGGATAAATCAGTGAAAGTTTGGTTATAAATCTTCTTAGTTATCAGCCTATAAAAATAGAGGATGGTGGGCTTCTTCTTGGAGTAGATTGCCATAAATTTAAAGATTTCATTATGTTTTAGGCGTCTTTGGAGGTTTAATGAAAAACTGTATGCACCTGGCACCGGAGCTGGTGTAATATTATTAGCAGCAATCTACCTATTGGGATACAAGTAATAATTTGATTATTAGAAAATTATGACTTTGTTTTGAATAATTAACATAATTTTGTTTTTGCAGAGCATGCTTCGAAGTACCCATGGCTATGAGATTCACTAAAAGCGCGATAAGGAATGGAGAAGTTACTGGATTTTATGAAGCCCAAGGTGAAAAACCCAAACCTCCGGTATTTGTTCACCTGTATTAAAACGTGAAAAATAACTGAGATCTTTCCGTCGTAGTAAATCTTTCATGTACAATAGGATTATGTATTTAAATGTACACATATATTTGTTTCCTGTGTCACGTCGATGCGTGACACGGATGAATAAATTTATTACAACATAACTATCGTAACTAATCCATATTTATACATTGTTTCTTGTTTGAAATTACTGTTGGAACTTAGTGTTGTAGAAGGGTAGATACTGTAGGACTACTTTCCAATCCGTGAAGTAAAGACCTGCTATGGAAGCAGCTGTTCCATACGTTATAGCGGATGGAAGCCTGTAACAAGAGTATAACACAAAACTTTGAAACGAGACATTTAACTTTACAAACAATAATGTTTCATGAATATAATAAGGATAAGACGACCACATTCATAGTATCGTTATACAAAATTACATAATTATAATTATTTAGAAAAGCACGAAGCTCAGATTTCAAATTCTATCGATCTCATAGGATATGGTAGAGCTCTGATTATACATACGTATTATGCAATGATAAATGAGTTCTATTACTTTCTTAAAACTTAATTTTACACATTTAACAACAATAAACCTAATCAGACTTTAAGCTACTCAGGTACTATGTAACGTATAAAGTACGATTTAATACTGTAACGAAATCTATACATAAAATTTACAATGTTAAACTTTCTCACCAATGCCGAGCTATTTCGACGTGTTTCATACCCAAACGTCCCATGTTTTGCACAAGTAATGTAAAGCTGTACAAGATACGTGCAAGCTCGCAGTGTCCTCACTTATTTCTTCCTTTTACGCTAGAGTTATGTATTCCATCAATTCTAGAATATACAGAAACGTTCTCAAGTAATAGGATTTGGACAAACAAGGACAATTTATATTAAAATTTAAACCTTGCTCACATTTAACTGCGTTTTACTGCAGTTTTATGAGTATTTTACTATTGGACGTTTTTCGACAGTGGACGAGTCATTTACATCAGCCAATCAGAATTATGTTCTATCAACTTTCTTTATGCTGATTGGCTGCTAATAAAAGTGGGTTTCCTATTGGCTATAAGAAGCTACCAGTTGGACAACAGCCAATGAGTTAATTGGACGCTACGCATGAATTCAGCAGCTTCACTCAAAATTTAGTACAGTGATCTTTCTTGAAGAAGAACAACTTCTGACAAAGGCGGTAAAGCATATTTTATGCTGGAAAGGACCGCCAAGAGTTTGCAAAACCAGCAAAACACATGTAGAAAATTATGGCGGGGTCGGAAGTGTTATTGAAAATAATTGTATTTACCATATGTGCTGCTGCGGTTAACGTGGCAAATGTCGCCGAGGGACACAGATTAAACGTACCAAGAGTTTTATTACCAGTTTTCAATGATTACCCTGTTAATTTTACACTTGAAGTAACCGAGGGCGGTTGCTATCAATGGTAATTACACACGTTTATTTATGTTAGTACGTAAAGATTGAATTCCAGTTATGTTCCATAGTTCAGTTTCTATATCTTTCAATTAATGTAACAGTCAAAAGCTTCTTTCTGAGAGTAGTATAGGAAGAATATGATATATAGCAATCATAACCTTTTGCTTGAGCTCATATTACTTTTTGCTCTTTGTCGAGTGATCAAAATACAATATCTAATAATTTTAAGTCGAGTTAAAGGTATGCTCTAATGAATTGAAATAAAATAAACTGTTATTAACTTCAGTCATTTATTTACAGGTCAACGTCACGTTTGGATATTATCCGACTGGTACCCATAAACGAAAATCTAGACAGAACATGTTCATCCGCTGTAATCGTGCAAACAGTAACAAAAGAATTTACTCGAAATACTGCTATTGTATTAGCAGAGGACGTGGCATCGGGATTGGTCTTACGCTGTGATGTAATAGTAGATGCAATTTTTTCCCTTCACGTTGTTACTACTACCAGAGAATTATTTATTGAAGAAGCACCGGAAGCATTCGAGGTTCGAGCTTGTGATGGACAAGGTATATTAAAGTATATACAGCATTTACATGCAGTTGTGTAACTGTATACATTCCCTTCGTATCGAGTATATGAATACTCTCTTACTTCTTTCTATAGGCAACGAATTCACCACTTTGGCGGGCGTAGAATTCACATGGACTGTTGGCAATATTGAAAAACATTCTACCGAGGTAGACAAGAAAGCTCCGAACAATGTTTTACGTTTTATGACTTTTCAAGAGTCTCCATACGAAACGCCACATACAGTTGCTTCTTTAGATGCTATAGGTAAAAGAGGGCATATCATTCTTTTGGAAGGAGTCAGAACAGGAACTGCGAAGGTATGTTACACGAATCATTAATAAATATTTTTAATCTGCTTAATTACAACTATAAATGATATGCAACGCTGTTCCAGGTTTCAGTAAGATTACCACATCCAGAATATAAACATGTATCCCCAATAGAAGTGGAATTAATCGTTGTGGCTAATCTTATAATACTACCATCCGATGTTACAATCATGGCACACGATAGTTTCAAGTACAAAGTGATGCAGGCAAGCATATTTATATTTTTATACGTTTTCTACAGACTTTTATGATATACCTCAAGCATTACTCTCTTATCTCATAAATCATTTGTACACTGTGTAATTGACAGGTCCGTCAGGGTCGACTGGAAGAAATAAGTTTTCCATCGAGTCAGTATTACTTGGAAGCAGAGCATCCAACTATATTGGAAATAGACAACGACCAAAGCTCTGCCTATGCACTCTCTCATGGGAAAACAAAGATTTTCTTACATGACAAATACGTTCATGAAGAATACGGTGTTGTTTTACCTTCAGCCATGGTTAACGTTAACGACGTGGCATACATAACACTTGCAGTTCTTCCAGATAGAAATTGGGCCCTTATACTTGGAAAGGTTCATGAAATTGTTATTGAGCTTTACGACAAGTAAGTATCCTTGTATATCAGTTCGCAGAGACTTTTATGATAATCAACATTGGGAAACAACTCTCTGCGGTGACCATTGATCACAAAGTAATCAATCGAATAACAACTGTATTACGATTGCAGTAAAGATCGTAGGTTTCACATAGGTGAAGGTATAGAAGCAACAATGCAAATCGATGGGAAGTACTTCAATACCCAATCGATAACAGAAAATGGAACTCACGTAATCGGTGTGCCAATAAATATTGGTACAACAACAGTAGAAGCTACTCTTCACGGAGTGATCAATAAGTATGGAAAAAGAGTGACGCTCTCGCCAAAATTATCAACCAGAGCAGAACTGACAATACATTCACCAGTCACTGTTCATCCAAAGATTCTAGCCATGCCATGGGATCCCAGAGGAAAATCACGGTATGAAAGTATTTAATTCTTATCGATATTAATTATTAATAAACGTTATCAACCTTGTCTTCGTTAATCCATTAGAATTGAGATTGCTTTAAAAGCAAGTGGTGGTGACGGTTCTTACGTTTGGACAAGCCGGCAACCATCAGTGGCTACTGTGACGCAGAACGGTGTTGTAAGAATTTTGCAAAAGGGATCTACAGATATATCCGTCTCCATGGCACGAAATCCGTACAACAAAGATACAACAAAGGTTCATGTTTTGTCGGCGTGCAAATTGGAAATTGTACGTTACAACATGGAGGCTGCAGTCGGAGAACCAATATACTTGCACGTTGCTTTGTACGGGGAATTAAGTGACGGTACAGACATAAAAGTTATGCCATTTAACGATTGTAAGGACGTACCTTTTGAGGTTGACATACCAGATGACAATTTCGAGCAAGTTCATGAAAACGAAGCTGTACAGCCAGTTGGAATTGCTTGTACGACTATAGCAGTGATGGGATTAGACGTTGGAACTTCTAGTATATCCGTAGCTTACAAAGTGAACGGACTGTACTTAATAGACAATATAACAGTATCAGCTTACGAGCCACTCACGGCCTTAAATCCAGCAAGTATGGAAACCCTGCTAGCTGTTGGATCATCGAGAAAGATTCTTTTCAAAGGTGGACCGCATCCGTGGTCCATTAAGCCGCAAGGATATTCGAGAGAAGCACGAGTCTCTGATAGTATGATTGTAGAATTTCAGGAATACGCGTATTCCACTGTAGGATTTTCCGACCTGGCACTATTTCAAGTGACTTGTAAAGCTCTTGGTGAAGCTACCTTGATCTATACAGTGTCAAACTTGCCGCTCCTGCCGAACTGTCAGAGAACCGAAGCAGTTGCTAAAGTGCGTGTAATTTGTGGAAAGCCAAGATACGTTTATCTGCAACCTAAGTTCAGTAACAATAGTAGCTGTCCTATTGGACAAAATTCGGAGAAAATTATGGCGCGTAATAACAATGACTTGGATCTTACGGTTGTGATTAAGGACGAGGATGGTCGGCGTTTTGATAACATTACTAGTTTACATATAGAGTGGGAATTGATACCAACTGGAGTAGGTATTCTTGAAGTTCCAATTGGATCGAAGGAGGAAACTGTTATGGATATGGACGTGGAATTTCCAAAAAGGCACTATCAACGTATAATACCCAAAAAACATACTGGAAGTTTGACTGTGTTGGCAATGGTCACAGGATACCAGAAGAACATTCTTTACAAATTGGGTATCACACCGGAGTGGCCAGTGTTTCCTACTGAAAATGATAAAGGAATAGTTACTACACCTATGATAAAAGCTTCTGTGAATGTTGTTCTGGTTAATGATACTACCATTACTCCAAACACATTGAAGGTGCTAAATGATCCCAATGGAAAGTACTTTATGCAAGTCAGTCAGGGTTCTGGTTACTATGAGTTTCTATTGAGCACCGATGACATAGCTGATGTACGATACATAGAACCTACAAAATCTATCAGTGTAACACCGAAGAAGTCTGGAATACTACAAATAGCTTTGGTTGATCTGTGCATCGATTCTGGTCCAGCTCAGGCTACAATCGAAGTCCAGCAACTTGGGGGAATTGAGGTGGACGCTGTGAATAAAGTTGAGAAGGGAAAGTGCATCGTAGCTGCTGTCAAATTTTTTGATACTAATGGACACGTTATACAATTGCCGTCTATAGATGCTCTGAATATTAAAGCAGAAACAGAGAATGGATATATCGAAGTGAAACGATTGCCTGTCAGTGAACAAGGCAATTTACCTTATGAACAAGTACTGTACGTTGTTCATGGAATTGAGGAAGGGGATTCTCAGTTGGTGTTCAGTAGTGGTGAAGGTGATGAAGAAATTCGAAGTGATCCGTGCATCATTCAAGTGTTTTTACCATTGAGAGTGACACCGCGAAATTTGACTGTACTCATTGGTACAACTTATCAGATTAAAACCGAGGGTGGTCCGACAAATGCGGAAATTGAATTCACTGCAGGTAATGAAGATATCCTTAGTGTTGATCGTAATGGGGTTCTCGAAGGGATGACAATAGGAAGAACAAAAGTGATTGCGAAAGCTGTCGGTCTGAGTGCAAAAGGTAGCAGGGTTCTGTACTCCCAGGATCATGTGGAAATTCACGTTATCGTACTTGAAGGAATAAAAATAGTTACCCCTACAAATAGGGTTAAAGCTGGTGCTGTTATTCCTCTTTGGGCATTTGGTCTGCCGGAACACTTGACACCATTGATTATTGGATCACTGCGAAAGCCTTTGAGATTTCTATGGATGTCAAGCGATTCGAATTCATTGAGTCTACACAATATGTACGAAGGTACTGGTATCAATGTGAGATATCAGAGTGAAGTGACTTTACACGCCAAAGCAATAAGACCAGGAACAGTGACAGTTTACTTGAACGTGACAGTGCCCTCGAAGATGTTATCCAGTTACAAGAAAGACGTAACCTTCACGACATTCGTAAAGATTGAAATTTTCGAAGAACTATACCTGACAAATCCTGTTGTCGCACCAGGAGTCTCTGTTATTTTAATGGCACCGAATTCTATTTTGAAACTGGAAACGAATCGCGACAAACGTGGAGTCACGTCGTACAAAATTCTGTCAAGTGGCCAGTCGAACGAATCTGAAGAATTGAATGCATTGACTACCGGAAGTAAAACCATAAGTGTTGATAAGCACGGGGTGATTAGGGCGGGAGATCATCTTGGTCGAACAGTCATTTCGATATCAAGTGTCGAGGGTTACAGTCTTAAGCAAACTTTGACAATTATCGTTGACGTAAGTATTTGCAGTCTTTATTATTTATTTCTTGTTTTTTTGGATATTCAAAGACATCAATTTCTTTAAGGTAAAACCTGTGCACTATGTAATGCTGTCACTGAAATCAAACGTGCGCATACGCAGTGGTGAGGAATTGAATATGTTACCCAATGGCATGGAATTGGATTATGAACTACAATATTATGACAGTGTCGGCTCGAAATTCCATTCAGCCGAGACCAAGTTCCAAGTCACAGCAAATAGAGGCGATTTGGTTTCGTTTACACCTGGAAAAGCTAACGTGGCTGCTGCAAAGTTTCTTAAGAATGGCGAATTGGTTGCTAAGGTATACGATGAAAAATATCCCAATGGAATGTTTGATTACGTTCACATGGCAATTGGAGATATATTATTTCCAACAAAGGTAAAAAAGCGTTTCAAACTCTTGACTGATTGCATTAACAATATTTTTTAAGGGTTTCTTAATATTATTTACTTTGTTTATCACAGACTACTCTGACAGTGGGTGATATCGTATGCTTTTCCATGCCACTATTGTCATCCGATGGTGATCCTGGTTATTGGCAATCATCTGCTCCAGAGAACTTGACAGTAGATCCTCTCACAGGAATTGGTAGAGCACGCAGTCCAGGATATGCTGTTGTGAAGCACAGTCTTGCTACTCCGATACAAGGAGACATCGAAGTTACTATTCAGCCAATTGCCAAGGTACGCTTTAGACAATGATTGTACTTTTTTAATATCATTCCCAATCGTTATCATTATATTTCTTTATACATAACAGATATCACTTGTGCCACTAAGAGGAAAAAATATTACCGGCATGGAAGTGTTCAGTCTGCCTTTGGTACTGAAGAGTAAAGATGAAAAAATCAAAGAGAACAATGTCTTAGCAAGGGGCTTAGGTGGATGTCGTAGACAATCCTCTTTCGTGGTGACCTCGTTTCCATTTACTTGTAACATTCAATTCGTTTCGCCAGTTTCAACCATTGCTATAAACGACATGTTCCTCACCAGACCACGATTTGATATAGTGACAGGTTAGTATACTAATTATTATACTAATAACCTAAATAACCTAAATTAAAAATATACAAAATAAGAAGATTAATGTACATACGAATTACCAGGTTTTTATTATTGTGATGTTATGTCGATGGGTACACCAAGCATAGCATTGAGTACATTGGAGACATCGGTGTTGATAAATGCACAGAGTAATGATATCGAAGGTACACCAGTTGAAGTAGTGTATCTTCCACCGATGTATGTTAACAAGAAAGAAATAGTCTTCGTTGTATCTTCATCCAATACTGTATCAACTGCTACTATTGATATATATGGTCTGAAAACTGTACTGAATCGTGTTGTGGTAAGCTTAACTCGTTATAATTACTTTGATCATTCCAGTAGAAAGAAGTAGGAATTTTATTTTATTCTATTTTATATTTATAGATAAACGCTCCTGAGGGTTTGACCGTCAATGGGCCTCAATTAGTTTCAAAGCACTCAATACAGTACAAGATACGATTGTTACAGAATCGTGAGGAAATACAGGGTCAGAAGATTATTGTGACGAATGAGTTGACGAATCAGACAGTTCCTGTGAGTAGTTTACAACTGTTTTCGCTATTGGCTTAGAAGTATAACCTAGAGAATAATTGTGGATATTGAATTGTTTTAGCTTCTCATTAGAATCTCCAAGTACGACCAATTCGTTCCTATATCTGGAATTCATTGGCTGGATTATATGTATTACTATCGGTACACGTTAGCACCTCTCGTGGTTCTTGCCGTCACGTTCTTCTTCAGTAAGTATTTATAACTTAATCTAACATTGATAATCGACAATATTGATATATAAATCTTGACCTTTTCTCTTTCCAGTATTCAGACACAAAGTGACGAGCATTGCCGTAAAGAATAAAAGCGTATTCGGTAAGCGCATAATAACCGATTATTTATGATTTTCCATAAATTTGTTCTTATTTATTTATTTTCTTGTCTCATCCTACAGCCGACACCTGTCCTCCCCCAATAAAGAACGCGAACGTAACGTGCTCCCCTACTGTGAACAACGCAACGAGCACGCCAAATTCACGAAGTCCAAATACATCCTTAAGGCCGTTTTCAGCGTTTGAACCTGTTTATGGGGATCCGCGTGGCTTTTATACACCGACTGCCAGACGAAATAGAACTTTACACAGTCCGTAATGGCTCACAGTTGAAAATTGCTTTGGAAAGACTGAGATATAGTGGAAGATTATATTCGTGGGAAGGCTGTGGTTCCTCTTGTGTCCTTGTGGAATTTATCTTCTCTTTTTTCACTCGTTCTCCACAACGAAAGGCGTGTATCATATTGAAGATAACCGACGAAGTTTATATTATCTTGAACGAACAACATTGGTTGGCTGGAAGCACCAGTCTTGCATCCCCTTTGGATTTAATCGGTAAGATCATTGTATATTAGTATAACGTTAATTGTAATACTTAACGAGTCTGACGTACGAGACATGAGAACTAGAGGCGTAGTTAAAAACCATTAATCAATGGGGATGCCATGTGGTTTAAGGACTAAGAACACGTTATCATCCTTCCTCGACCTTAGAGATTGTTGTCAATGTTCAAAACGCCTCAACCAACGAGATTTATTGTACTTGCACAATTTTAGTACGAGGTATAAAGGACAGAACAGTTTATACTCCTGATGGACGATATTGTGAAGCAGCTGTGAAAGCTGAGGATAAAGAGAATTGCGTGAATTTGAATATCGATTAGCATTGTTGAGTGAGACATTGAAATTGAATAATAATAGATTGGTTTTTTTTTATAGAAAAGTATCCGTTCTTTGACAATTTGTTTGATAGAGATACTGATAAAAAACCTGTTAACATTCATCACCACTTTTAACGAGACAAGTCAGTTAGATTCGATTGTAAATAATCGCGTTAAATTACTATTATTAAAGAAAGATTGTCTTTATCCGTATAACCTCTTCTTTTTTTTTGTAATATTTATTTCCTCGCAACGATTACACCGTGCACGCGATCAGCTAGTTACTTGCAGTTCTTCAATTATGAACTAGCAAAGTTGATGATCCGTTTATAATCCAGTTTAATATCGATGAAAGACCTTATTGTGCCTTGAATCAGTAAACTCTTCTATCGCGAAATGAATTCATGTAGCAGTTTGTACGAGTACGGGTGTTGACGTATCACGGTTAAGCTTGACGGCCTAAACAGTTCACTTGACTTTATAATGCTTAGTTACTCTACTTATAGTAGTTTCTTGTATAATTTCTTAGACAGCTTTATCCTGTACGAGTTCTTGTCAATCATCAGAGAGGCAGCGTATCATTTAATTTACTACGGAGGGTGCCCTTACATGTTTCATTATCTTTAAGTACTTGATATACTTCTGTGTATATAAATGTAATTATTATACGAATTGTATTTTGCCAATAATTATCTAATTGACATTGTTAATTATCCTGTATCGTTAAGTGTGAATGTCATTTAAATATTAGGTTTACGCTGAGGTACAGACTCTTAATTCTGCATGTTTGTAAATTGCGGATCGGTCAGCCTGGATAGTTCATTGTAAATTGTTAACGATAATAATTGAGCAGAATTAAAAGTCTAGATACTCACAATAGGTATTCGGTGAGTGAGAGAATAGGATACTACTCTCGATATTTTATATTAAGACAAAATTTATCTTAGACTATATACTTTATTTTGAAAAGAATACGCAGTGCAGTGTAATAGACTAAATCTGGCAACTTATCAACTGCGGGCATTGAGATTTATTTGGGACTTTGTTTTAGTTTTATTTAATATGCTCTTTTTTTATTTGAATACTTGATTAATCTACTCGTACAATGTACGAGTATTGCGAGATACCTTGTAGAGATGGTAGTATAAGACTAATACTTAAGATAGTTATTAAATGGAAATATTGAATTGACATTACGATAATTCAATATTGTCGGATTTGACTTCTAGAGAAAATTACAGTTGTGATAAATCCTTGTTTTTGTCAGTACTTTGAAAGCTCGATCAATAGTCTTCCGTACTTATCACAATTTCTTTTTCTTCCTGTTATTCATAGAGATTATAATGTTCTTCCTTGCGACAAGTTCAACACTATTTTTCTTTAAGATTACTTGTAAGACAGAAAAGACAACTTTCGAGCTTTCCATGTAAATATTGGCTCAAAGCACTTCAAATTGAATTTCTTAATCGGAAATTCGAAGTGCCAATGACGAAGGATAAGTAATAAAGGAAAAAAGTCATTTTCGGTTGTGATGTATCATTATTTTATTTACTAAACATTTTCTTAGATCCTTTCTTTACGTAAAGATCATTACGTTTTATGCATCACAATTTGTAAGTGAGCGGATTACGATTATCGCTTTACCTTCAAGTTTTTTTGTGCAATTTATACCATTGCAATAATTAATAGAAACAGAGAAAGAGATGTTACATATGGATTCATGTGAATTATTGTCCGTGCTTCCTTGAAAGTTTAAAAACATGTTCAGTCTTAAGTTGTTACAGCATGCCGATGGAAAAAGAGTAAAATTTATATGAAAAATAGCTACGCCATGTGTTCATAGTACTTAACAATTAAAAATATATCTTGCTAAGCAACTCCAGGTTAATTAGAACACTGAAAAAGGCGATAATGTGCGGTTGTGAAATTGTCATGTACATAATTGTCATGTGGTACAATGTTATTTAGTAAATACGTCAGTTCGTTGGACTCAGGTAAATGGAAGAGTATATTCTTCTTTGTACATTGTTTAATAAACATTAACAGAAATTCTCAACGTTCTTAATCCGAGTCTTGCGAATAACAATTAGCTAAGTTGTTGGGCGAAAATTGAAGATCTTATATTTGTATTTAAATTGGGAGTATGACAGGAGTATTAACGTTAAATTGGTTGGTAGTTATTCATAAATAATGTTTATTACAAAAATTCGGCATGTGTAATGAAACAGTCGCGCGATCTCACAGTCATGCAAGAGAAAATAATTTGTTGTTAACAATCTAGAGATGTTGTACATCGTGTTGTGTATGTGTGATAATTCTTAGCTTTTACTAAATCTCATCAATGCTTCTTAGAGTTCTTTGATAATTTTTCATACTTTCTTTTACTAGAGTACCACAATGCGAATGGGATTGCTAGGGACGGCAGAGTCATAACTGCAAATGCTGCCCAGTCAATCTGCGAGAAGATTATAGAGTTAGAGTGAAAAGTAAATTGATAGGAATTTCATATCTTTAGTTTGAATGAAAAGATTACTTACAACGTGGGATGAGAACTTTTTGTCATAATCACGGAAGGATACGACCAAGCCTTCACCAGGTTCACTGCTTACTGCAACTTGCAACCTGGGGGCATCCTCCTTACGACGATATAGAACTTCAGCAGCGGTAAAGTTGAAGTAACCAAATTTGCGTGGCCTTACGACAACTATGTGGCTCACATTTGTGTATGGTGGGACACGATCAATTCTAGCATTGAGTTCTCCACTGACGTGAGCAAAGTTGTCAGGATGGAAGGAGTTATCAGTTATTTCAACTTCGAGTGCAGCTGCATTACCAACATTGTGAACTGTATACTGTTAAAAGAAAAAGATTATTAGAACTGTGCATACGTGCTTTTTGTTATATGTTTAAGTTTAGTTACAAAGTAATACTTATATAGTAATATAGTGTATAACAATCAATGGATGGAGTACCTTTACAACAATGTCCATATTTTCTACAAGATATTTGTTAAGGATCTGTTTGGATACTAGCAAGCGTGCAGCTTCATATTCTTCGTCGGCACAAGTGCTGACCAGCAGAGCAGCTGCAGCTGCCAAAAGGAAGTAATAGTTCATTCTGTAAAAAGAAATATCAAGATCAGTAATCCTTCCCCCCCCAAAAAAAATGCAGACTATAAATGTTCCAAATAACCATTACCCTAATCGGTAACATTCATCAAATATAACATTGAGGCATTCTCCAGTGATGGAAAATGAAAAAATCTTAAAAACCTGTTTAATCTGCTATTTTAAATATCTAAATAATGGGAGCTGTCATTTACAATAAGCTGAAGATTGGAGTCATATGTTAGAGCTCAATGTAACCGGAGAAACCACTCCGAAACGAAATATTGTCTTATGTACGCAATTCTATTCTACAAAAAGGTTCGAAAAGAATTATTAATTTTTGTGCTTGCGAATGGGATCAAGTTTTCAGTTACTTGTTACTCAAAATATGTCAAAAATAATTGTGAAAATCACTCACCTGCTCTAAGTACAGTAACCTGTAAAGGACGTAAGCGCAAAGACAACTAACAAGAGCTGGAAGATCGTCGTGTAGAGGAACCTGAGGAAATTGCCAACAGCGCCGTATTCACTGCCACGTTTCGGCGCCGTAGCAATGCCCAGAAACATCGTGACACACAACACAACATGACGCATGACTTCCGTTTCCGACAACGTGAGAATACGAACTGTTGTTAATGATGATATAAAAACATTTAACACTTGCATGATTTGATTGTACATTATATTACTCTATACGAGAAGAATCTTTGGTCGACGAAATAAAAAATTGTGTATTCGTTTTGGAGTTCAACAATACAAAAGATAAGAATCTACATTGTTTCTACAATGTACAATGTTTCTAGCATTGTTATAATCTTGAAACAAATCATTTTATATCCTGGATATATAATATAGACGTATAGAATATTTGGAATATAGAACTTTATTAACTTGTGCATTGTTGTGGGTTGTTGTCCGTGCTAAGGTTTGATGGTTGTGATCACTACTGTAGTTTTGTGATTTTTACCGAGAGAGTAATTGGTAAACAATAGTGTGCCAGACGTATTGTGTCTTGTCATTTTTACATATTTTCTGTAATAAATAGGAGATTTTTTGGGGTTTCTTGCCTTTTATGATCGTAGCATTGTACTAGGTTTATGATGGCTGCAAAAGTCTATCAACCTGATCAAGAACTTGAAACAAAGGTTAAAAAAGGTTAGTTGCAAATGCAAAGACACTTGCGTGCCTTAAACAATTTTAATGTTATCGCTCCAACCCTTGTTTTCAGCTACAGAACGAATATCAGAGAATATGCATATAGTGGCGAACGAACCATCACTGGCATTTTATCGTTTGCAAGAACACGTTAGGAAAGCTCTACCACCTATGGTTGAGAAGCGTGTTGAAGTTCTTGCTCTTCGTCAACAGCTCCAAGGTCGCTGTTACGATGTTGAATATGCTGTAAGCGCAGTAAAGACAATGGAGGGTGCAGCAAAGAGTTTTGATAATACTTTGGAGTTCATAAAGAATGCAATATTCTTCAAGCAACAGTTAAAGTACGAGGAGCAAAGAAGGCATAAAAAAGAAGGAAACAGAGATTCGGTGTACAAGAGACTTTCAGCTCATATTCCTACGCTCGACCATCTACCCGATGAAATATCGGATGTTGTTAGAGAAACTGCAAATAGAGTTGAATCTATGATGAATCATGCAAGGCATTCGAGTGATGTGCAAAAGCCAAGTAATGCTCACAATTAAATCTAGTATTCCATTCTATTACTGCTTCACTACTTGATGTATCTTTATTTTAAATATTGTGCGCATAGTTCTTTTCCTGTAATGTCTGTGACGGAAGACAGAAATGAATCATTCCTGTTATTGGAAACGTGCAATGTGTTAAACAAAATATTTTGACTGGAGGAAAAATATATCTAGTACGTATATATATCTGTGTACTATATTAAAATTTGAAATTAAAAAAAAAAACAAGTGCAGCAAGTTCTAATCCTTTGCGTTCCTGCTTCATGCAGATTCCGCAAGATGTCACGGCTGTGATTGAATAATCGTGTCGTCGAAGTGAGACCACGGCAATGACGAGTTTCAATTTTTGAGGAAGAAGATATCATTTTTTTATGGTGCACCTCCTTGAGATGATGTAACAATCACGATTGACTTACCGGCAAAGTTCACTCTTACTAACGGTAAGTCTCTGAGTCATACTTGTACAAATTTTAAGGTTATGCTTGGTTAGCATTAACCCGTTTCCTAGAAAGTGCTTGGAGACGAGTCTCACGAAATTTTTTCGACAGAATTCATTAACGACAATTTCGGCGAACTCTTTTGGCAAAGGAACAATGATATTTCTATTTCTGTACTGACTCTTCAATGGTGTTTTACACCTTTGGAATCACTAAATGAATTATAAATAAACATGATATAATCGTTAGAAAACTATCTAAATTAATGATTAATAAACGTTCCTAAAGTGTACGGTAAATTCTGTGAATTAAATTTGAAAAATGAGCCAATTTAAAATCAGCGTCTTACACGCGTTTCGCGTTAGTGTGTCGCATAGAAATCTTATGCAAATTTCTTTTGCCTAGCTTTCAAATAAGTTGCAGAACGGGATAGGTTATGTTTTTAATTAAAAATGAAATCCACGTGACAAGCAGTTCTAAAGAGTTGTAAAAGGTCTATTAAAATTGTGCGACAATTGCATCAGCAGAAAAGTTCACGATGGCTTTTAAATATCACATCAGCTAGTTGAAATGACAGTATGTTCCAGATGCATGTAAAAGTTGGTCAGGCACCACGTACAGTACTAATATATTATATAATTTACTGTATCAACAACCAAAATTGCACATAGAAAGCGATAGTACATAAACCTTGAAAATAGAAGGTCACATTATTTACAGGCCAATCGTAATGTACTTCTTTTAAATATAATAATGCTCCGTTATAACAAGTAAATCACATAAGTCAAATCTCGTGAAGAAGGCGGTCAAGGTCAGTGACCTTGCTAACGCATTTATAAAATTTAACTGCAAATTATTTAACGCAATAGAATTTTCAGGGTCGTGATGCTACTAATATAATATATAAACTTCAATTACGCGAATCTGTGCTAACGCGTAGCCTGGCGTACAATACAGTCGAAGCATCGACTGAACCAAAATAAATTCTTTTCGATTCGCACAAAAGAATTATCTGCAAGTTTTTGCTGTCTTCTCATTCTTCCTTTCGGTTACGTCAATTCGCTATTTCTGTGGATCGTCAAACAGTTACCAATTTTATTCACAAAGGCCTATTAGCGTAACTAGAAGCGTTCGCGACAAGTTCGCTCATTGAATACGCTTCCTTGATATTGTTATTTTGTTTCTTAGAAAAAGTTTGCGAATACGTTTCCCTGTATTCTACCCTGTATATTAGTGTACTGGTAGGACAGTATTTATTCGCGAAATATAGTGCGAACTTTGTCGCACGAATACCAAGTGATTTGGGTTAAAGTAATTACCATAAATTCATAGATTGTCATAAATCATCATCGTCACGTGGAAATTACGTTAATACGTTTTACGAATTCTTCAAATAATCCTTCTGACTGGTTAACGAACAATCGTCCCGTCTAGTATCGAAACGTCCAATAAGTATTCCGCGCGTGTTCGATTAAGAGAAACGGCAGAACGTCAGCGACAACGCGAACGTCGCGCGTCGCACATTAAACCGAGTTTGCATTTGTGGCGGCATGTATCATACGCGATTCGCGCGAACTATTAAATCAAGCTTGACTTTAATCGACAGTGTTGATAAAATGGCGACAGTTAATTTCAGGGAAATCCATCGGTCTTCCCTTCCTTCCGGGAAGAAGAAGCGCGACAGCCACGCGTCAAATTAATAAAATTTTATTAACCTCGCACTTCGGCTCCTGCATTAACCATTGAATAATCATGAACAAGAAAGAAGAGATACTTCGTGCGTAATATTTCTTTTATATCTCCTTAAACGGAAGTCTTCTTCGCGATGACACCCCTTTGTTCAAGTTCACGATCTCTGATCTGCAAATAGGTTATGTTATTTTGGTAATCGGCGAAACGCGTGACGATGAATATCTCCTCAAGGTTGAAAACGCTTAATGAATCTGGAGGAAGCGTTTCTTCTTCACGAATATACAATTTATTCATGTATCTCTACACGGCACATGACTGCCGTAGTCCCATGACTTTTTTTCGTATTCCGCATACCGTTTCCTCAACCGGTGACTGGAATTGCGTAAAGCCCCTTTAACATCCGTGCTATTTGACTATGGCGTTCTTAGCTGGCTCAATTAAAATAATTCTTTCGGCTGTATTATTATTTTCGTTATATTGCTTATTCATTTTTTTACTAGACCGAATAGTCGCTGCCTTTATCCACGTACTTCGGCTTGGATTTTATGCAAGAGGCCTTTTGGGGATTATAAGCTAACATAAGTGCGGATGGGTTACATGAACGAAGTAACATGGCCTCGTACAAGATTTCTCTTCGCGGTCGACGATTTCGTTTTCGTTTTACGAAAGTGGCTCGCTGTCACGTGGGTTACCTTAAAAGTGACTTCAGAACGAATGACTTTGTACGGAGATGCTCATCATTGAAAATATCATTACAACGAATCACGAGTGTCATTGAAGTTTTTATGGAGCAATCGTTAAATTTAAGATACTTTTTTCTTTTTTTAAGACTGAAAAGAAATTTATCCTCTGATATATTTCATCTTTTATTCGCGTGGAATTGCGTATAATTATGTAACGAGGTTAATCAAGAATGGCGACACGCCCAGTATTAATAAAATATACTGTGTTAGGCATAAGAGTCAAGTTGCGGTTGCGGTTTCTGAAACGTCCTATACACGTGAAGATGCACGTTTCAAACGTGCTTGGTTATCTTATTTCCTCATTCTTTTCCGCATCTGGTTTGTTAAATAATTGCAGCCGGTTGTGTGTCGAGATTTCGTCGAAAAAGGATTATGTCACGTTGAATCTGATAAAAGAATTCTTATTACAGCATATTTATAAAGGTCTACCATTAATAGCTCTTCTGTACGACTAGTTTAAAGTATCCGCTGGTGATGATGACTTTTTACGAAATCATTGGAACGAGAATGATCTTGATACCTGATATAACGGCCTATACCAGAGACGCCTGTTCCCATTGAATTTCCATTAAAAACGCATTTCTTGTCGTTTAATTATCCCAGAGCATCGATGATCTTATTCGAGGAGCGATAACGATTTGTTTCCGAGACAGTTGTTTTTCGTCGTTCCTTATCATTGTATAATTAAAATTATGTAATTCCGTAAATCGCATCTTAATATGTAACCTACATTTATTTAACGATTCAACGATAGCGATCACGGTTCTCCGTGAAAACACAATTCAATCATCGTTACCATACACAAATCCGTAATGAAATTGAATTTTACAACGTAAATCTTCAATGGATAATATATTTTTGTCATTTACTTTTACTTATCCTTTTAAAAAATTGATCTTGAAGCATGATGATTCCAGTTTCTTAATCGTTTCCTTCAGCATGCACTCAGCCACCTTGCGAATGTGTACACATTAGTTTTTCATGCAACCTGACACAGATTGTCAGGCATTAAGTAATGAAATTGAATTTTACAGCGTAAAACTTCAATGGATAATATATTTTTGTCATTTACTTTTACTTATCCTTTAGAAAAATTGATCTTGAAGCATGACCATTCCAGTTTCTTAATCGTTTCCTTCAGCATGCACTCAGCCACTTTGCAAATGCGTACATATTAGTTTTTCATGTAACCTGACACAAATTGTCAGGCATTAAGTAATGAAATTGAATTTTACAGCGTAAATCTTCAATGGATAATATATTTTTGTCATTTACTTTTACTTATCCTTTAAAAAAATTGATCTTGAAGCATGACGATTCCAGTTTCTTAACCGTTTCCTTCAGCATGCACTCAGCCACCTTGCAAATGCGTACACATTAGTTTTTCATGCAACCTGACACAGATTGTCAGGCATTAAGTAATGAAATTGAATTTTACAACGTAAATCTTCAATGGATAATATATTTTTGTCATTTACTTTTACTTATCCTTTAAAAAAATTGATCTTGAAGCATAACGATTCCAGTTTCTTAACCGTTTCCTTCAGCATGCACTCAGCCACCTTGCAATTGCGTACATATTAGTTTTTCATGCAACATGACACAGATTGTCAGTCATAAAGTATTTTCCATAGCTACCTTTCTCGTGGTGCCTTAACAAAGCAAGGAAGAAAAGAATTAAAATAGCAGTGCTTGTCTTTCGCAAAATCTCCGACACTCACAGTCGAGTCTTACAATAAAAGTCATCGTCAAACTGTCCTATATAGATATATATTTCTAGATAAATGTTCATCTATCATTCGTATTCATTTGTCATTTCTCAGATCGCCGTGATCATCTGAACGAGGGTAGGAGTGCCTATATAATTCTTGAAATTCTTCGAAACGTCATCAAAATCATCCACTAGGCTCGGATTAGTGATTGTGCGAATAAGAGATCCCCGACTATATCGACCTCGACTACTATTCCTCGTACTGGTTTCGGCGTCCACGAAGCACACCGCATCGACGGGTCAGTAGGCACGTTGCCAGCGTACGAGGCGTATCTTCGGGCTGCTGTCACTCCGAATCACGAGCGGCAAACTCTCATATGGTACACGCAACAAAACCTTTTCTCAGTAAAAGCGAATCGTCTGCGTTTTGGTACCTTGGAGAAACAGTGAACATCGCGCGTCGGACATGTACGGGGCATATTTCTTGATCGTGCAGTAATATTTAAACGCGGGTGGATACTAGGAGTTTATCATTAACGTGCAGAGAGGTAGGTGAGGACAGCCAGCGTGTCTTTAGATAATAAATTTTGAGTGGTGAGATCAATTTTGGTTTGAGGGGGCCATCTCCTTGCGATTTGGAACGTAAAAGAGTCCCTTGAATGTGACCTTAGGGATAGTTGATTGTACTTGGGAAGTTTTATGGAAAGACAATGGATTGGATTTAAGTCATATTAGTTTTGATCTTTAGATCTAGATGGTTTGTGATCGATCGATCTTATCGAGGGAGGGATGCAATTTGTATTCTTTGAATTTTTTTTATCGCTACAATCCTTAGCGTGCGTTTGCTATCATTTGTCAGCGTGTGTTTTGTTTATGGGAATGGTTATGTCAGCGTTATCTTTTATCATTCTTTGAGACGGTCTTTTGATAGTTTTGAGGGAACTTGATTCGGTACAGATGTTTATATTATGCGAATCTTGCGATACGTGATCTTTGTCGAGAATATTATTGAAACGTGACGTACAGGCAAAATCTTTTTAATCGTAATAATACATATGTTTTCTTTCATGTTTTATATGGTGTTTGCGTATCTCTTTTGAGAAGTTCGAGTTACTTGCTACCTTGTAACAGGGAGTATCTTCGAACAGGCGTAGCTTTCCAAACGCGCAGACTTTCGTATAAATAACGAATGGCGTGTGCGACACTTTCCACGTGTATTTTCTTTGCCATTTTCTTTCTTTCCTTTTTAACGGCAGACTTTTTTCTGCGAATCTCTACGAAAGATTATCTTTGGCATTCTAAATAGGTACAGGGTCGTTCACTTGAATTATACTAGTTATACGATATGACAGCAATTGATTTCATTGTACAATCAAAACTTTGGTAATGACTTGATTGATTGGTGTATCGATTGTTTAATTTCAACCAGACGATAATCAAAGTAATCCTACGATAACTGTCAAATCTGTCTGGTCCATTTGGATGGTCCTGTATAACAGAAAGTACCGGTTTAGCGACGTATCGCTGTGAAAAGAAAAAAAAACGAAAGTATAGAAAGCGAGAGGAACGGTGCTATTTCGCGTAGTCATGCATTCGATGATCGTAAAAGTATTATTATAACAGTCATTAAAGTCGCTAATGTTTGTCAATTCATTCTGTTCACTGGCTCGATAATTAGTACCTGGATAAGTTCTTATGCACGGTACAAGCGATTCAATGTACATTCCTATTCGTTACTACCAACCGGTTTGATCGTATCGCGTTACAGTCATGCATTATCTAGGACAGTTATTCAGTACCGTTAATTGAATGATTTTCCAAAATTTCTCAAGAACAACCAACATACCTGCATTTCCAAGCAACTCACAAGAAATTTCAACAATTCAATGACGCAATTGCAATATCCCTATTTATCAATACTAATAGAAAATATTAGCCAATGATAAATGACTACTTAGATCAAACTCAAGGATCTAACTAAATCATTACTTGTTCACAGGTATTAGAGTTACATTCTGATATCACTATCAATTTAATTTAGACACTTGTCAAGGTTTTTAAAGATACACTCCCATTGGCCAGTATCAATTCACTCGGTTTACCTTCAGAGATCATTCACATCTCCCATGAATGAAATTAACGCTTGACACTGATTCGCAATGTAACGATGAAATATGCTTGCTCGTCAGCCAGGTTTTGTCGCTGCATTGCAAACAAGGACTGTCGTCACGATCACTGATACTTGGCTACGTGCAATTCTCTTGATAAGTGCATCGTCCGTTTTGATATTAAATTTTTATTAATTAACCAGCTGCTGCCTGGTTGCTTATCAGATAAAAGTAACGTCACTTGTCAATCGTTGCTTCGTGCGAATTTAACTTGTGTATTTAACAGAGAAACAGCTGTGTGATTAGGGATTCCTCGAAGTTGTCTTCTGCCCAATTTATCACAGTGTATTTATGGTAACGCAGAAGACAAATAGTGGGGGAGGGGACGCTATTATTATTCATATATGCTTATGCCAATACCAATCTAAGCATTTGTATCAATTCTGCGTATTTTTTTATAGGCGTAAAACCCAGTGTATTCCTTGCGTTAATATTTAGTCCAAATTCTATTGCATAAGGATGAGACGTGTGCTTTTTATTCTTATTGCTTGACTTACGAGCGTTCAATTAATTTTATAGAGATAATGAGAAAGCCTCTTGGGTCTTTCCCAAGCTGATGCTAAGTGAACTTTGCAGATGACGCAACGAATAATTAACCCCCCTGAGCGTCACCCCGAGTATACTCGGGGTAAATACTATTGCAGTACTATGAAATAGAATGGCAGGGGGGGGGTCGAACATCCGCTTGTCCTACTTTATTAAGGAATTCTTAGTCAATATTATTTACCCTGTGTCTCGAGCACGTGGAATCGCTTCCTATACCCTAGGCACCATTGACGTAAGTTCTATTATTGGGGAAAACATAATTCTTACCTTCATGATCTGTTTTTTTTAGTCTATGGATCGTTAATGGTCACTATTATTGGGGAAATCATAATTCTAACCTTCATGATGTTTTTTTTTAGTCTATGGAACGTTGATGATCATTATTATTGGGGAAATCATTATTCTTAGCTTCATGATCTGTTTTTTTTAGTCTATGGATCGTTAATGGTCATTATTATTGGGGAAATCATAATTCTTACCTTCATGATCTTCTTTTTTTTAGTCTATGAAACGTTGATGGTCAATATTTTCATTTAAGCATTCCCATTATGGAACCACTGTAGGATTTATCTATAGTATAGTAGTTTAGGGTCTGACGCAACGAATTGATGCTGTAAGAGTGGTACTCTTTATCAGGCAATTAAATCTTATAGTAATTCCTCCATTAATGGTTTCGTTCGATAATACACCTTAGGTATTAAATAATCCTCAAGTCCCGTACGCATGCCTCATCGTTTCGTTAAGGTGGAACACAATCTGTTATCTCTTGAATTCCACCATGTAAATTCCTAAGGGGAGATCGGCCGGCGACTCTTTGGAAAGTCGCCGACCTTGACAGACATTTCGATGTTCCTCAGCAGAGTGATTTCTCGGGAGTAGGGACAGTTCGTAGACCCTAGTCGACCTATGATGACTCTGAATATAATTTTTTTTTATCATTACATTCCTTTCTCTTACAGTGTATTCCCATACCATGTTTTTTGCTCAATGCTAATCGATGCCGTGTTGGTGAATTTTTGAATCAAGGTAAAATCAATGCAATTAATTTTCTTTTGCACGTTTCAGGGACTTCTGGCACCTTCTTCCGTTCGAGAAACACGAAGTCATCATGCTTGCTAAATGGTTCGAAATTCACGGCCGCTTCTGCGCCGGTCATCCTCTCGAAGTGATCGTCACGACGTTCGCTCTGACTGCGTGTATTCTCAATTTGGAAACCGGAAGTGCAAAATCACCAAGTCTCCCAGTGGTCACCACGCATTGTTGGCACGGTCGCTGCAATTCCGACGTGAGTTCAAACTCATAGATACGAAAGGACGTAACGTAACTGTCTGTAAAATTATACAGTGTTATCTTGCAATTTGTTTTTTCTTTGGATTTATGCCTTCGACGAAAATTTGCTTAAGCCCAACGCCCGGAGTTAATATATATGGCTTCGTATGCATAGCTCTTCATACATCAAAATAACGAATCGATAGATTATACCAAAATAGAATTCATATTCAGTAGCGTCGAAAGACAGCTGTCTATCATTTCTGTTTGTCGATGTAAAGTAAAATATATTTCCTTGAATGACATTATTCTTTTATTTATTAGGATCCAAACGTCGCCGACGTCATAGTAATGACTATGATAAGATGCGTTGCGGTGCTTTATAGCTATTATCAATTTTGCAAACTTCACAAGCTGGGTTCAAAGTATATACTGGGTGAGTACAAGTCACTGATAAATATATCTTGTTGAAATTCATTTCGATCTATCAGGTATCTCTACGAAGTACCCCACGTTATCGCGGGGCCATTTCATATACCAGAATCGATCAACGTTCCTATCTGATAATTCTGTGAGAGCTCTACGGCCTCACGGAGGTCGCGTTAACTCTTACACCGATGCCGCCTTTAGCCTGGTCATTGACAAAACCGGATCTCTCGTTACAACGCGAAAGCCTTCGCCGACTTCAGTGAAAGTTTCGAGGAAAGCGATAGCATTTCATTGGAAGTCATCAGGCGCACGTGACGCCCTTGCGCGTGTTAAACCAACTGATCAGGATGACCATTTCCATCAGAGATACTATTATTTATGCGGAGATTATTTATTAGTATTAATATTATTAATGTTTTGCATGAAAGAGGCAAAGGCAGTCTTAATACATCCGGTTCCTGTCGTACCATAAATATGAATTCACATCGCTGGGAAATTATTCGATGTGAAGTCCCTTCAATCTAGATTGCTCTTAATGTCAATGACCAGAAACAAAGTTTCACCTGGCTAATAATATATAACAAATAGAAGTCAGCAATGGTTCGATAAGTTTTAAGACCGGAAGTACCGTTTCCTTTATCATTTTCATATCTTTCCACGCGCAATCCGCGTATGCACTATAAAATGACATGGTTGAGATTTCTATTTTCATCAACAGTTAATTGCTACTATAGAAAGCAGACGTGAATTGGAAGAAAAAAAATATTCTTATCATATATCTTAGTAAAGTTAATCGCTTATAATGTCAATTCTATTCTGCGCAGGAATCGCTGGCTTATTCACAGTCTTCTCCAGCTTCGTATTCACTTCAAGCGTCGTGAATTTCGGCCAGAGCGATATCTCAGACTTGAAGTAAGTTTTTCAGATGAATTCTCAACAAGCAAGACTCCTCCTTTGTCTATGGACCACAGCTGGAGATTGGTACAGATTATATACAGTGTTAAAATATCTAGCTTAAACGTTTCTTTCACAGAGACGCTCTGTTCTTCTTCCTCCTGCTGATCGATCTCTCAAAGGCAGCTGTACTGGCGCAACTGGCTCTAAATTCACGAAGTCAAGAAGAAGTCCGAGCTAACATAGCCCGTGGTATGTCCTTGCTAGGACCTTCGATCACCCTGGACACCTTGGTGGAAACGCTCCTCATAGGAATAGGATCCTTGTCAGGCGTCCGCAGGCTGGAGATGCTCTGCGGTTACGCCTGTCTCGGAGTGCTCGTGAATTACATCGTCTTCATGACGTTTTATCCGGCATGCTTATCACTGATACTCGAGGTAAGTCTACCCTTATCATGGCGCGTCTATTAAGGACGTTGACGTAACTTTAATTTTCTCTTAACGTATTAACGTTGATACGAAATTGATGGAACAAATGTATCACAGGAGAACTTTTCTTTTCTCAGCTCTCCAGAGGAGGCTGTAGCACGGGACCATTGAGTGCTGAGAAAATCTTAATGATGCACACAGTCTACGATGAAGATCAGAAACCAAATCCTGTGGTTGAACGGGTTAAGCTGATTATGACTGCAGGGCTGTTTGTAGTGCATGCGCACAGGTATCTATGACACTCTTTGAGAACTTTGACGTATTTAGAAGATCCATAAGGAAGTCTTAGGACGTAAAGACGAGGGAATTCCAAGTAAAGGTGCTATCCTTTCAATTCTAGCTCTCTCTTTATCTCTCTCTTTAAACACAGTGTAATAATAATCCAGGGTCCGTTGAAAGATGCGAATTCGTAATACGCAAACGAGTATATCGGATGAATAGCTCGATCTTTTTTAGCCATTCGGCTTTTGCCGTTCGTAATATCGTATTTCATTGTACTATAAAGTCACAATAAAGAGACCGGTAACGATTTCAAGGAGCTATCGTGCCATCTGACCCGTGGTACTTTTTTTCAGAAAGCTCATTGTCAGCCTGTCCTTTGTCCCTGAATTCAACAGGTCAGGTTCACCTTGCAACACGTTTAACAGAAGCATACGTACAATTCACATTCGATGAACTATATGCTAGTAGCTTCGAAGATTGTATCGTACCTTTATTGTTCGTCGCTCGGAACGTTTTCACCGGACTACTTGTAGTGACTTAAAAATCCTTCTGACGCTCGTATGCACGATCGCGTCATGTGACGGATGCGCGAAAGCTAAGAAAAATCGTACGTTAACGTTGCCGCGTGAGTTTCGATAGACAAACATGGTCGCGCCTCCATTTTGTAGACTTTTGCAACCGTTCACGGAGCTATCGAATTTATAGTGACTTTCGTAATTGATTAAAATCCTGTCTACGACGCGCGCTTATTCTCTCATCTGTAATGCATCATTTACACGGAGGCGGAAGTAAATAAAGAGTGGATGCTTGGCACAGTTACGCAAGAGCGTAGTCCTTTGTCGCGGCGTTCGAGGAAACCGGAAGTCGCGGGAGCAGACTCACTAGCCAAGGAAGTCAGTGGCGTTTGTTGTCCGTATACGAGAGGATGCGCAAGTAAAAAAAATGTAATATTAGAAAAATTGAATATTGCATGAGAAACGATAATAATATCGTACGGACAAAGGATCGAGGAACCATAGATAGTAAAATGAGTGCCCAAAAATAAACTTCTCGGAGTGGTGGACGAGAGGATACCCCGAGTCTCTTTCCCTTGCCATGGCGACGGCGTTTCTCAGGTGGCGTTTCAGTTTGAGTAAAAACGTGCAGGCATCTACATCGGCTGGCCGTTAACCAGTCTTCGCGTTAGATTGTAAATATTTATCGCACCTAAGTCCGTCATCGGTATGCTTATTTGGTTTATGGGTAAAAGAAAAAAGAAAGAAAACTTTAAGTAACAGTGTGCCAAAACTTTATCCCACATGGACCACGTTGCGCAACCCATTGGCTTCTCGACGAGGCCGTACACGCGCACTTTTGCTTAACACATGCTTCTCTTTTCCTCTTCTATAAGCCTCTTTTTTTTTTCTTCATCCTCGTCGTACACTCTGAAGTCCAGCAGATCGGAAGTAGTCCTTTAGTAGGCTGCGTAGAACGGAGGAAATAACGCCGTAGTATAGCATCAATTGTGCGTTAGCTAATGATCTAGAGATCATTAAATGGGAAGGAGACTGTGGTCGAAGGAGTGAGCATATGCAAATCTGTGTAATGAGTGAGTCGCATGAGAAAGGGGGATGAGAGTGTGAAAAGGGAAGGATAATTTTGGGTGGGAGGTAGAGAGAGAGAGAGGGACTGAGGAAAATAGAATTATTTAAAATTCGCAAATATCTTGCAACGTATATCTATGCGTGCAAAACTTTGAATACTGCGTGACATACGCATCTGATAAGCAACGATTTTTCCTAATGTAATATTCATTGATTGGTCTATTAACAATGCTAAAATGACGTAATTGTTGTTTCAGTCGTTGGCCATTCAGGCATAGTGATAGTGAAAACGTTGTCGAGGGCAAGGTATTGCCCGCCAGTCCACATATTGTTATAAATCATCACAACGACACGGAGACTCCTACAGACTTCAGGGAGTACCTCATGAATTGGCTCTCTGTCAGCGCGGATCACATTGTCATACTGATACTCCTATTGGCACTGGCGGTGAAGTTTGTATTCTTCGAGGACAAGGGCGAGATCACGAAGCAGTTGAGATTCAAGGAGGAACCAAGGACTGAGAAGAAGTCGACGGGAGAAGAAGGTGCCGCCGAGAATATGCATGCAGCGACATTGGACGCCTCCTTGAGGCGGAAGTTGGACGTTACGTTTCCAGCTATTCACACGCCTGTCTTTCCGTTGTCAGGAATGGGCGGTGAATGGGTTGAAGTTGGGGACGAGGCCGAGATAGAACTTTTGGATAAAGAGGTGCAAACCGATGGCAGAAATTATGGTGTGGACAGTACCAGTTGTGAAAGTATATGCGACGAAAATGCTGCGCCTAGAAATGTCGAGGAGTGTCTTGCCATTTATCGATCCGAAGTAAGTTTCTTATTCTTTATTACTTTCGAATAGTTTGTCTTGGTCGTCTTGACGTGGAGGTTTGATAGTTTTTTTTTAAACAATACTGTAACAGTAGCTTCTTCTTTTACAGCTGGGTGCCAATGCGTTGACTGATTGCGAGGTCATCCAATTGGTAGAACGTAAATATATACCGCCTTACCAATTGGAAAAGGCTGTAGGGGACATGGAACGTGGAGTAGGGATACGCAGGAAGATAATTGGCGCAGCTGGCTGTTTCACGGAGGATCTTACTGATCTTCCGTACAAGAACTACGACTACAGTAAGGTCCTGGGTTCATGCTGTGAAAACGTTATTGGATACGTGCCTGTACCTGTTGGCGTAGCTGGACCATTACTTGTGGATGGTGAACTTATTCACGTACCCATGGCTACCACTGAAGGATGCCTGGTGGCATCGACAAATCGTGGAAGCAGAGCTCTGATGAGTTGTGGTGTTACCAGTCGCGTAGTTGCAGATGGAATGACCAGAGGACCTGTTGTCCGTTTTCCTAACATCGTACGCGCTAGTGAAGCTATGGCTTGGATGCAGGATCCTGATAATTTTGAAGAGATGAAGAACAGCTTCGACCTCACCAGCAGATTCGCCAGACTGATAAAGATTCACGTGCGCATTGCGGGGAGACATCTGTTCATCAGATTCGTGGCTAAAACTGGTGATGCTATGGGAATGAATATGTTGTCTAAAGGCACGGAGAAGTCTTTGCACACTGTGCAGTCTTATTTCCCGGACATGGAGATACTGTCGCTCAGCGGAAATTTCTGCACGGACAAGAAACCAGCTGCTGTCAACTGGATAGAAGGTCGTGGCAAGAGTGTCGTTTGCGAGGCTATTGTACCAGCTGATATTGTCACCAACGTTCTCAAGACTTCCGTTCACGCCCTAGTCGATGTTAACATCAGCAAGAATATGATCGGATCAGCTGTTGCTGGTAGCGTTGGAGGATTTAATGCACATGCTGCGAACATTGTCACAGCTATCTTCATAGCAACTGGTCAAGATCCTGCTCAAAATGTTGGAAGCAGCAATTGTATGACCTTAATGGAACCCTGGGGACCAGACGGCAACGACCTCTACGTCTCCTGTACGATGCCTAGTATAGAGATTGGAACAATTGGTGGTGGTACAGGATTACCAGCTCAAGGAGCTTGTCTGGCTATGCTAGGCGTGAAAGGAGCTCATGCTGAACAACCTGGTGAAAACGCAAACAAATTAGCCAGGGTTGTCTGCGCTACAGTCCTCGCTGGAGAATTATCGCTCATGGCTGCTCTTACTGCTGGCCACTTAGTCAAGAGTCATCTGCGGCACAATAGGTACAGTATCAACTCTTAGTGACTTTTCTTCAATGATCGTATCTTACTGTTAATATAATTATATGAATTATCAATTGTAGGTCATCCACCACCGTGAGTAATCCAGTGAGCTCGCCGAGGTACGAAATTGGCGAAAAATTAACTGTACCAAGCCTATTGCCGGCGCTTACAAATCTTTGCACAGACTCCATTCATCGGTCCTAGCATCGTTTCTAGGAGTAACGTTGGTCAGTTGTTCTCATCGTGATTCGTCGGCAGAATGATATCTGCATCGTTTTCCTTGGCAGCCTCCATTTAAACTGATCCAAAGAAATATGGTAGGCAAACAAGAGCCTGGACCATTCACGAGCGTCGTACATCTTTCATCGATGATAAAACGCTCTCTCGCGTTTTTAAAATAGACTGGTGAATGGGATGGTTAAAAAATGGAGGTGCGAATGACATTGAAGGACGAAGGAAGTTGAGAGATGAATTATCTGCTTGTGAGAGTATAAGTTTTTAATCGTGGGTACGATGACTGTGTTCAATCGTTCTAACTGCGGGAAAGTTAAGGAGACAATGTGTGAGTGAGTCAGTGATTGATTGAACGAGCAAATGATTTAATGAATAATAGGAAGAAAGATACGTAGAGATAAGCGAGTACCGGGATAAAAGAATTATTGCTCTTGCCTTCTCTGTAAAATTTATATCCAAATTGCTTCCAACGTCCTAACGACGGGAATACAGTAGATAAGATAAAATGTTCACACTCTTCACTTTTCCAATGGATGTACAATTATATAACAGCTGTTACGATAATCATTTGTACCCATTGCTAGTTTACGATGAGGGAAATTAACTGTCATTATTAGAATGTCAATATATGCATCGCAGCACACATTTGCTCCTTCTTGTCTCTACGGAGGGACATTACAACTTGAATTTTTTTGTTCGGTACAACAATAGAAGTATAAAACAAGATATTGTTTTCTGCACATGAAAACGAATCTTGTCAGTAGGCCTGTCAGATTAGGTTTCATAGATATTTCGCATTTGCAATGGACTTTATGGTGTTGCGCTAATACGTCGAATATAGGCGGGAGAGAAGTATTATAAAATTAATTTAATAATAAACACAATTAAATACGACCTCACGACAGTGACGAATGAGAATCATTCAGAATGTGACAATGGACTTTAATATCATGATAGTTCAGGATATCAATATTTTCTTGATCCTCTTCCTGTAGGAAGATGACGGCTTGGACTTGCCACGACCGTGATAGAACTGTACACATCTTAATGTATTTTAATTATTTTTAAAATATATATATAATTAGTATATATATACACACTTGAGAAAACGAAGGTTCTGGATGAAATGCAAATATTTAGAATAAACGACGAGAAAAGATATGGTTTACAGTTTGTGGAAACGTAACGAATTTGTTATTTGAACAATCTAAGACTACTTTTCATCGTACAGTAACTATTGAGCGGGACGCAGATTTTTATGGCGGAAAATGTGTAAATTTGATGTCGGGCGTGCAATATGTCAGCGTATTTCTATTGAGCCATTGCAATCGCAGTCATTTTAAGGAAGTCATTATTGTCATTACCATTAAAGACTGTGCAATTAATAGTTTATTTTAATATGATCAGCGCACGGTGGAAGGCCGCAAGATTAATTGTACTCTAAAGCTATCTTCTGATTGTAATGAATAAAGAACTAATGGCAGACTTGTACATACATACATACATGCAGTGTGTAATAAATAATTGTTAAGAAATTCCAAGAGTAACCTCTGTACGAACAGCTGATTCCAAGATAACTGTATTGAATATGTTATTCTCATACTATCGATATCAAAGGTTATGAAAAGCTATGCTGCTGGTACAATTTTGAGTGCGTACTACTGATCCTAATGATCTTACATTTTTGTTACTGCTATACAAAAAGGCCTAATCTGGACTATCGTCATTGTGATTAGTTATTATTGCTGCGAAAGGATTGGAGGCACAGTCTAATGTAGTGTACGTAGAATACATTATGATCGAAAAGATCTTTGTAAAGGAAATAGAATGATTTAAGAACGATTTATATAAAAATTCCTGAAGTGTATATTTTCTTTCATAAACTCTATGTATACATTTTGAAAAATGATACTGCCATCTATAACGTATGGTGTTTTAAAAGAGTTATGTGAATTCTTTTATTATACTTCATTCAACGACAAGAACTATCTGTTGCCATCTTATTACTGACCTAATGAAACGCATTCACAGAATATATTCACTAGGTAATACATCGTTAAAGAACATACAGGAACTGCTGTGTATAGGAAATAAATACGGAGTATTAAAATAATAGAAAAATAAATGTAGATAAGAATTCGTCATGCAAACTCCTTATAATCTATGGCGACTGTACGAAGCTTTATGGGTACCAGAAGTTGCAATTTTTGGTCTACATTTTTTCATATGTTTCTTCGTAGCCACAAGTGACGCAAGAATGCGTATAAGTATCATCATCTTCGTTATAAGTATCTTCTCCAAATGTGTGAACGTGAGATGCCTTTTGTGTTTTATCATACAAGGAACTTCTAACTTCCATTCGCAATTTTTTAACCTTGAACATATAACGAATTTTTTTTAAAGATTAATAAAGATGTATATTTATTAGCAATGCAATATCACTAATCGATATACCTTCTTATTAAACTTTTTGATTTTGGCTTCTTCTCTCTTAACGTCCCGCAATTCTCGTTCTTTGAGTAATTTTTCCTCGGAACCCCAGACTTCCAGCGCCCGCTTTTCCACTTGTAAATGTAAATATAACTTCATTTCACCCCAGCGCACATTGTGCGGATTTTTTCGTACGATATACTTTAGTGGAGGTTCCCTTTTATCAAAATCACAATCCTTTAATAGATATTCCTGCTTAGCCTCTGTTTTTGTGATAAGCGAATGTTTGTCCTCGTTGTCTCTGAAATATATAATTATCAAAAATAATTGTTTCGTAAGCTATACGGGGTATCGAGGGATAGAACTTTACCTGCATCCATCACAGACTGAGAGGTCGAATGTTTGCAGGAGATAAGAATCTTTGAATTCTTTTTGACACTCTTCACAAATTGGTAACTCTGTGATTATCGGTGCAGGTACTGTGGCAATATTGAGCTAGAAAAAATGGACTGTAAATAATCTAAATTTGAAAACACAGTCATTCGAACAATCTTATAATGTTTACCATTTGTTGCTCCAATTCGTCATCTTCATCTATAAGAAAACCACCACCGCTATCAGTAACACGTTGTCCATGCACTTTTAACTGTCTTCCTTTCGTGGAATCACCATTATCTCTAAAGCATACAAAGATTTAATAATAAAATCTATTCGGAGTAGAGAATTGTACGATCCAATGTTAATTAAATTGTCAAAGAAAATAGTACAAATTTAACTCATGATTAATCAAATGAAATTAAAAATACTTACTCCTTGGCATAAGGATGAGCAACAAGTTTCGATTTCCTTAAAAGTAAAGCTTTCTGCCGATTTTTCTCTGCTCTTTCTTGAAGTTGCTTTTTCATCTCCCTCTCATGACTAGTATTAAGATCTTCTCCGTGTTCTGAATTAGCAGTGCACGACATTTTTCTTAAAGCACTATATCATCAAACGTTCCGATGGCATAAATATTATGAGAAAACTATGAAAGATTACAAGATATGTCGCAATTCCAGTAAGACAAAATATATTGAAGAATAATACCCGCCAGCTATCCAGTGGCACCCAGAAGATACTAGTAAGGAGAGGGTAGTCTTATAGGACTATAAAGGTCTCGCTATTCGCTGGCTTCAGCAGAATATTTTCGAATTGACCAATGACGTAACTTTATCTCGACACAAGTTGAATAATTGTGAGCACCCATTCTGTGACGCAAAAAGCACCGGCACAGGATAAAATCCCTAGAGAATTCCTCCAGAGCATTTGCTTTGCCGGTAGGTGCTTTGCGTATATCGGCCCCATCAAGATCTCACGTTCCATCAAAAATAATGGCATTTGCAACGAGGAGTTTGCGTATTTTCTGTAAAATATGCAATGGCAGCAGAGGTGCAACGTACTCTACCCTCCGACAGCCTCTTTCAAGGATTTCCTTGGTCCAAGCGGCACAAAAATATTGTTACAGCACCGATTGTGAGTACATTTTTTGGAGCGCTAACCTCACAAGGAAATTTGCCAATCTTCCTGCCAAAATGCAATTTTTAATGACAGAACATTAGGATATTAGATGGAGTCTGATAGATTTTTAATATTTATGAATAAACCATGATAGTCTGTATACTTAACTATATGGAATGAATTTTTATTTATTATTTGTATTTTTATAGTGTTTTGTACAATTTATAGAACGTTTCTTAAATTGTATAAGTATTACGAGTAACTGGAGATTGTTCTTCTTGCTATGTACTGAATTACTTTTTTTTACAGCGTCTAAACCTAGGATAGCTGGGAGTTTGACAAATATTCAGCCTACGACTGCTACTGCGACGCTGTCCCCCAATATAGGTGATCAAGAGAAGCAACGTTCACGTCAGGAGGAAGAGAAAAAGGAAGAGGAGGAGGAGAAGAAGCAACGTGAACATTCATGGAAAATGATGAAATACAGTTTCGCATTCTTTGGAGTTTCTATGGGATTGATGGGCTCCGTTTTGGTGTACGAACTAGCTAGACCAAACATCGATGAAAATGGAAATGTCATCGAGGATGAGTTTAGTCACTTGCCATATTTTGAACAGCTGTACAGAAGACTATGTAGAGAATTAAATTACTACAAAAAGGTACCGTTCATTATGTGTATCAGGTAACGTTGCACTACAGTGCAAACGTTTTACTAGAACTCTTGCATATTTTTTTAACAAATTTTATCCTAACAATTTCTAACATTATTGTTTCGATGTAGTTTGTACAGGAACCTAGCAGAGAGAAACTACTTCCAGATCCACTAAGCTATCCTTACATTCAGCCTCCTTATACTTTGGTCCTGGAATTGACAGACGTATTAGTACATCCTGATTGGACGGTAAGTTCTTATGATCCATATCTTTTATTAACGACCATAAGAAACAGTTGTCTAAAATTTATATACAGTATCTCACAGGGTGGAGATTTAAGAAACGCCCAGGCGTCGATCATTTTCTGGAAGCCGTAGCACCACCACAATTTGAGATTGTGGTATACACATCGGAGCAGGGAATGGTAAGACTATTTAGTATTGTATTCTAAAGCGAAAATCGTAATTACTTAAAAGTAACTATAATTAAATAATGTTACAGACGGTCTTCCCAATTTTGGATGCTCTCGATCCTCATGGCTACATCATGTACAGACTGGTCAGAGATGCAACACGTTTTGTTGACGGACATCACGTAAAGGATTTGAATGCCCTCAATCGTGATCTTAGCAAGGTAAGTGGACGCTACTGTAAGACGTACAAATTAGTTAAAATGTTTTTCATACTTTCAGGTAATCGTAGTCGACTGGAATTCGAAAAGTGTACAGTTCCACCCTGAAAATACTCTCAAGCTTCCTAGGTGGAACGGAAATGACGATGACACTACGTTATACGATCTGGCTGCCTTCCTCAGAAGTAATATAAATTATAATTAATTATTTTAGTACAATTAACGTTCGCGAAACTGTTTGAGTAAAATACTTCCTATTTTTATTCATTTAGCGATACTTGCTACGAACGTTGAGGACGTCAGGGAAGTCCTAAACTATTACAGACAGTTCGACAACCCTTTGGAAGCCTTCAGAGAAAATCAACGAAAATTATTAGTAAGTCTTACATGGAACGTTGCTATTGTCTTTGTTATACTATAAGCAACTAACTGTGTAAATTCTTTCAGCAGCAAATGGAAGAGGAGGAGAGCAAAGCTCAGAAGGAAGGTAGTAAAGTAATAGCGTCAAGGTGGACACCATCTTTTCTGAAAAATCGTTAATAACAATATTTAAAAATTGTTCAATTATCCAATTCTACATGTTTGGTCACACATCCCAGAATTGAGACTCGCAATCATCTCAGCTAATGTAATAAACACAGCCAAAACATCTGTACGGTACCTTGTTAGAAATAAAGTAAAAGCGATGTTCACATCCATATCGTTAATTTAAAACAAGACTGTTCCATCAATTATCTTGCACGTTGAAATTCCATATTAACAGTAAACAATAAACAAATAAGTATTGAACTTATAACTATGTTACGATAGACACTTATTAAAAATATATAATATAATATCACAGTATTTTTCCTTAACCTTATTGTAAGGACGCAACAAGAAACTTTACTACGTACTGTATTGTATTAAAATCCAGATATATATTTCTTCTTCTTCGTGTTCTTCTTCTTAAGTGCCTTGTTCTTTTCTGGCAGACTAAATACTTCTTGCTCAAAATTAATATCGTCCTTATACTCCGTATCCAAAGGCTGAGATACACTTATAAGTTCCTGAGTATTAACTGGCGAAGTTGGCGTGAAAATCGAAGGCGTCTGAGTAAATTCTGATCTTTCATCTTCTATTTCATCAGTCGCTGCTCTTTCTAACCAATTCAAAACTTTCTGATGCGGAACAGCCGACGAGGATGGCGGATAACCTTCTTCTTCAATTTCCCAAACAGCTAAAAGCTCTGGGGCTAGTATGTCCACGTAAGATTGTAATTTTTCCACCGGTTGCTTCCAGTTTGAATGATAAAGAGTGCAATCCTCTTTCTCATATTTCAAACGTAATTTCCTATTCGTCAGTTCTGTTAATTTAAATGTCCATTAAGTAAACTACGATGACTCTTAATTGCGCTTAGTGTATAACAGTATGTAAATTTACTCACGATCGTGCACGTGTTCCATGTTAATTTTGTCGGAAAGTAAAAGTGGCTTTAACGTTTTTCTTTCAGATAACATAACATGTTCCCATAAATCCATTGCCAAATAAGCTTTACAATTTATTTCGGATTCTGCGTCGAGTTGTGCCTCGTGCGTGATGCACTGATAAAATATATCATCTAGAAAGACATGCGTAAGTTAAATACATGAAATTAGAGTCATAACTTGGAATTAACATAAGAAAGTGGAGTGAATAAGAATGTTACTTACTTATCGAATTCTGTAGGAAAAGTGATATATGACCTTTGCTATCAGTTCCCATTGTACAACCAATGTTACTCATTTCAAGCCTGGGTTTCATAATGGGATCCAAACATTTTCCTTGACTTTGCGATACTGCTAAAGTTTGTAAGATACTTGGCGGTGTGTATGGCAGACTAAAAGAGTGTGGAGTATCACTGTAGACCCAGGTGTTTAAAATAATTGAAACTTCATCAGTTAATTGACTACATATCACGACAAATTCCTTCTCATCCCTGAAAACAACTTTACGTGAAGACAGTTCTGCTTCTATCATGAAATCCTGATAACGAAATTTAATATAATCTTACCTATCGAAAGTATTTCCAATGCAAGGAGGACTTTGAAATTGATGAGTCCATTTTTGTATGACAGGTGATTTTGATGATCGGCTGTCACACAATAACAAATTGTGATAGGAGCCTATGTAACGCTGATCCTTGTTTCTACTTGGAATGTCAAGACAAAGATTCTCACATGATTCTAAATATGGTTTAGGACACAGTGTCAATTGTGGTTGTTCTAATGATATCTAAAACAAAATGTATAACTTATGCCGAGGACTAATTTATGTCATAGCAATTTTTATTATACGTTTTTATTAATTACCCGAGTGTCCATATAGTTTAGGCAACATCTGTCAACAAATACTATAATGTTTGGATCGGACTGCTGAAAATGAATACTTGACCATTTGTCATTCAATACTTGGGTCTGCGGTATAACATTAGTACTTAAGGGCTTCCTAAAGAAGAAATAAAAGAATTTTCAAAATAGTCTGATCCTTTTATAGAGTGTATAAACTCATTTTGTATCGACTTATTTTTTGTTATGTAAGAAGAGCATGTTACTCACGCTTTATTAAGATCCCACAAGGATATGCATCTATCCAAGTTTACTGTACAGTATTGGTTCAGATATACAGAATTTAAATCTGCACTTATATATGCTATCGGTGATGACTGTTTGTGCAGTTCGAATATCCTTACTTTATTATCAATGTACGACACAGAATAAATGACACATTGATTCTTATATCTTCCCAAAATACGGCCTGAAGTACAATAATCAATTTATTATTATATGTAATAATAAGCTTAAGCTGTTACTTTTCAAAGAACACTGCAACTTACCATTTTTATTTTGTCTCAATTCATATAATGCTCCATCCATGCTATATTTTGCTGCATGTTTGAAATCTGGTTTCCACAATGATGATTCTTTGTGTAGTATGGGAGTTGCAACTAGAATTTATATTATAAATTATTTATATCATCTTTCCTATTCATTTATATTATTGAGGATGGTGAAATAGTAATACCTAATTCATTTGCATATGGAAAAAGCAAAACATTTGTGTCACCCAGTAACAAATTTTTCATCGTTCCTCCTGTGTAATACCAGTTGTATTTCTATAAAAAACAGAAGATAAATAACTATAGAAAGAAATTAGTTTAAGACGGTCATCATACCCCTTCAAATTTAGGATCGGGATCCAATTCCACCAGTTCAGCAATATCTGCGACATATTTAGGTATAGTCGCTCGTACTTCACCATAATACCTTGACCATTGTAAATCTTTGTTCTTAAATTGAACTAGCTCTGAAAAAGTATTTCACATATTCTTTGTCGTGCGAAGGATCATTAGGAAATGAAATGTTTCGCAGTCATAATTAGACAATTAAGTAACACTTAAAATTTGTACCATTCTTCCTCTTTTCGCAATAATCTGTTATTCTGTCAATGCGATTTTGAAGCAATAATTTGGCCATAGGAAGTTGAAGAGCCGGATCCTCATCCCTTAGAACTAGAATATAAATATAAACTTATTGTACTATTAGCTCCTTTATATTTTTACAGTGTACTGTATAAAACTCACAAGCCAATAACAAACAAGTAATAATACTGACCACACCGTGGTAGTTTAGCTGGTGGTAACAAAGGTTTTGGTAAATCGCAGTTGAATGGAAATTCTTTATAGAGATCCATGATACTTTCAACATCAGTATAATTTGCATATTTAGTATCATGCAAATTATATCCGCATACCAAATAATGAGGATGATATTTTGCATATCTTGTTTTAAGTTTTCCATGCAAACCCACTTCAGCCCTGCGTAATGATTTCTGGCTTGAGTCTTGATCTTTAGTTCCTCCGCTGTGTTCTCCATTCATATTGCTGAAAATATCGCCAGATTACAATTCAATTCACAAATACTATACTGCAGTAAGAATCAATGTAGAGTACAAATGATGATTTGTATTCGAATTAAGTTAATAATTCGCATAAACGCGTATAAATCTGCATAAACAATCGCAGGTATGAACAATTTTCAAAAGAAGGATCACGTGGAAAAAGCACGTGCTCATAATTTTGATCAACTAATATTTACTGCCGGCAAAATGTGCGAATTTTTTGTGAAACTAATCACACGTGTAAAATAAACAAATATTCTTTACCAAAAGAAATTATAGACATAAAAATCGTATTTAATATAATATGTATGTAAATGAATTGGAGTGACACTCACAGTTCGTATCTGAAATAGAACCTAACAAAACTGCTTCTGAATTCACAGTGATTACTGTTGCTGTTATTACTGCATTAACAATAAACTTTTATTGTGCATATCATAATTTTACTGATTGACAATGTTCACATAATTAATTATAAAAAAATGTATTTATCCGATACATAAGTACAGTACGACGTATCATATAAGGAGAAAGGAAAAGAAGTAAAAGAAGAAGCACAAAGGCTAAGTGTTGCTTGAACTGTGAGGTTAACGTGTTGAGTTGTGCTCAGTTGTGCTGCAAAGCCATACTACTTACAATTAGTACTATAGTTGTATTGTAAAATGGAGAATTGCCTGGTAAAATTGACAGGCTTGAGGCTTACTAGAATAAGTGGAGGAAGTAAATGGTATGAAACATTTACCACAAGGAAATATACTACGACATCTCCAAGGCAAGATGGAAAGAAACATGTATATGAACAAATTCATCCTTGGAAATCACTCGATGAATTTAGTAAATCTCTTGTGGATAATCATCTTCTTTATAGTCATGGTAATGCTATATTGTTGTTTATAATATAAATCTAGTCTGATAATTGTAAGCTAAACAGAATTATTATTTGCAGACGGTCTTGTGGCTTTAAATAAACCGTATGGGATATCTGGTCGTTCGGCATTTGACAAGAATGGCTCAAAAATAAAAATGGAAAATAATATTCCAAATGGTGTAAATTATACATTAACAGATGCAATTCCATGCATTAAAAAGACACTGGGTTATTCGTCTCTAGAACTTCTAAAAATACCAGAGAAGTGAGCTGAAAACTTAATGCCTATTTTTAAAGTGTATTATATTTTGACAAGTACTGAAATATTGTTTCTAACTAATAGATACACAACAGGAGTTGCACTTCTGGCAGCAAACGAAGAGGTAAAACAGAACGTAATAAAATGTTTTCGTCATGCTCAGAGCATGAAGGTGTTTCCGAGAACATACTGGATAGTTACAAGATATCTGCCAAAAGAAAAGGAAGGAAACAAACATCTGGCTATGAGGATAGAAAAAAGTCCTTGCGATACATACTCCGTGGTAATTTCTGTAGATAATTTTACACCCACTAATATCTCAACAAATGACTTATCATTTTATCGCTAGTATACAAAATAGTGTACATTCTTTTTTGTTTAGATATAATGAATTTCTGTGTTACTTTCAGCCAGTAATATCGAAGACTTGGGCAAACATGGAACAAAAGAGACGAGACGTGAAGATCCTCAACGTCGACTTCAAAGTCCTTTCTAACTCAACGCAAAACTTGTCAGCACTAATACAGATAAAGTCATCGACTACAAAATGGCACGCATTGCGATTATTCGCTGCAACCGTACTGAGCAGTCCAATCTTGGGTGACAGGATCAGAGGATCCCTTATTCAGGAAGTGATGGGGTCGCGTGTTAAAATCAGTCCATTCGTGGATGCTGCTCACCGACCCCCAAGTGTGAAAAAGGAAATATTAGAACTTTTATCGTTGTCTTCTAAAGAACAGTCAATCATACCAGCACATATTCATCTTCGGCAATTATATTTACCATCATATTATGGCCGATACGATGGATTAACTATAACTGCACCCTTGATGCCAGAATTTGAATGGACGTGTGAAAAATTACAGTTCAAACTTCCACAAGAGGAAGATCAAATACCTAAGGACGGAGCTAAGATTGCATTGTAGATAAAAATAAACCTCATATTCACATCTTATTTATTTACAATGTTTCCATACATTTTCACTGCTTAAATGCAACGAAGATGCTACATTTTATACGATGAGGTATATTTCACTTGAAACCGATAGAATGTTAGTGACTGAGTACAAATTTACCCTTAAGTATTCTTCGCATTAAAATTTTTCTTCCCGATAGTGTCGACATCCTAGTTTGCCATCCATGTCGTTTAATTCTCTTATGTTCGTTAGGTCTTGGAAAATGATATCTCATTCTTGTTCTGAAAAAGGTCAAGCTCCATGATCCACCAGGTGTCTGAGAGGGTAAGAGAGCACTGGGTGTATTAGACGATATACACAGGTTCCTTGCTGGCAAATTACAAACGATTTTTCTGAAACAATTTACAAGCATCGCATAAGTGGCAGAACACTAGAAGCATAAATGAAAATCTAAACGTATTTAAACATTCTTATATTTATAAATGTAGAAAAAATCAATGAATTTTTGCAAAATAATACATACGGTAACGTTTGAAAAATGTTCAGTGCCAGTTTACCAAACATTTTCAATTTAATTCTCCCAGAATTAAACAACTCCGGAGTAACAGTTATTAAGTAAGGTTAGAAAATATATATGGATCTCTACGCCGACGCAGCTACCTAGAAAGAAAACTAGACTTAAATTCGAATGGACGTTATCATCAGGAAGTAAGGTAGGATTCAGACAGAAAATAACGAGCAGCAACGTATGGTTAAACAGCACCGAAGTGACGACAACATAAATCAGTCCTAAAGAACTATGTATATTGGTCGCTGTTCGTTGCTCGTAATCTTTCGTCTGAATTCGGCCTAAGATATTCGTCTCCTGCGTAATATTAAATACTTCACAATTCATATTGGAAGGTTTAAAGGCCTATTCCACAATGCCACTGACTTTTCATATCAAATTTTCATAACTTCCATCGCATGCGCACGAATTAGTTTACCAAATTATGTGCGCCATTTTTCATTCTTATTACAAATTTCGAACGTAATACATGTCCTTTCATGAAATTCAGAAGATATAATTTTAAACAATAAAAATTTGATACTTGACTAACGAGACAAAACGCTCAAGAAATGAAGATGCAGAAAATTTTTAGATAAGGTTAGCTCGATTATTAGTTACTTACAAACTCCGATTCTATAAAATCACATATATACCCTTGTCTAACTGCCGATTGGCTGTAAATACAATAAACCCTGTTTACTCGAATGTATATACGCACACACAAATCATTTCTAAAGGAAACTTACCGTCTTCTAAGACCTCCTACATATACCCCGTTATCAAACCCTGATAAAGTACATATTTTTCCATCGTTCCAATAAACCATCCCACATAAGTATTTCCATCGCGAACGCATCAAAGCGTTGCTCATAATCACAGTGCAAGACTGAAGCAATTTATTATTTAACATCAGACTCGATACGTTTAATATTTAAAGCCCCCTCCAACAATTCAGTATAATAAACCGTGATTATATCTACGATACTAAATGCGTTTAACACGTTAAATTGTCACTTCCGCCATGTTTGAGCTTTAGTATCTCATCAGCAGTCGAAGTGTAAAGACATTGCAGGAATAACGAACCATCAATACAACAAACTAAAAGAAAAGGCAATGCCGAAAGAAGAAACCTTACTGACCCCAGGTCAGCGAATAAAACCATCAGTAGATACTAGTCTGGCGATAAATCTCGTGAGTAAACTGTACAATCTAACGGTAAAAAGCGTGACAGAATTAAATGCATACGACGATAAGAATTTTCACGTGACTTGCGAAAGGACGCATAAGAATCCATGGATCGATCAAGTGAACAAAGATGGATACGTCCTAAAGGTAATGAACTCATTGGATTCGAGAAACACAGAGATAGTGGAAGGACAAAATCAGCTGATGATTTTCCTCAATGATAACGATCTAACTTCTCCGCTTCCCGTGAAGAATATCAAAGGCACCTACTACTCGTTAGAGACTCTCGAAGAGAACGAAGAGAACAAAGAGAAATACGTCGTACGACTTCTCGTTTATCGAACAGGAACTTTATTGTGTCGCGTATCAATGACGGCTGAGTTACTTAAAAAGGTCGGAAGCTTTGCTGCCAATCTTGATGATCTTTTGAAGAAATTCCATCATCCAGCTTACGATGATCATAAGACGCTCTGGATGTTGACGTCTGTGCCGCGTCTGCGCGAGTTCATTTACGCCATTATCAATCCTGATGATCGACAATTGGTGGGCCTAGTGATTAAAAAATTTGAAAATGACGTTATCAGACGCATAGATAAGCTTGAGAAAGGAATCATTCATGGCGACCTGAACGAACAGAATATCATCGTCAACGAGGAAGGCACTGATATCGTTGCTGTGATTGATTTTGGCGATTCTCAAAAGTCTTGTCTTGTCTTTGAATTAGCTATAGCTATGTGCTACATGATGCTGCAAGCTCAAGATCTCAGGATGGGACGTCACGTTTTAAAGGGATACCAGGAAGTGCGAGAGCTCAGTGAGATTGAGAAGAATATTCTAAGAGTATGCATATGCGCGAGATTCTGTCAAAGTCTGGTATTGGGTGCTTATAGTCATCTAAATGATCCTCAGAACGAGTATTTATTGATAACGCAAGAGAACGGTTGGAGATTATTGAAAAAATTGTGGACCATTAACGAGGACGAAGTAAGGAGAATTTGGGACGTTTCTAACTGATAAATAATTACGTTTATTAATTATTGCCAGGGAATTCGGAGAAGAGTGAGTATTTGTACGCTGTTATACATACCCTTATTTTTTTATTTATGTATAGGCAGTTACATATGTACATATATATAATATATTTATATATATACCGAACAATAATACTCTCCATATTATATAATCTCGTGAAATCATTTTACATGGCTATGCTGCATGGTATATACAAAAAATTGTATGGCTAAGTTAATTATATTGTTTTTAGTAATTTTTTTATTTTATTATACTTCTGTTGCCGTGCATCTCTCTCGCTCCGTGTACGTCTGATCGTGGTTTTATCAATTGATCATTCGCGTTAACAGTGTTATCATTGTCGGGTTTAATCATTAAACTGTCGAACCTAAACGTAAAGTTAGAGAGCTTCGCGGTTGTGGTTTTGCGATCAATCATTGTTTGTTTTATTGATCGATCATTGTTTATTTTATTGATCGACGCGATATATACGCGAGGAACTTATATTTGATAGGAGAATTAATAGTTTTAATCTTGTACGTGATAAGAGAGCTTTTACAGTCGTATCTAGTTACGGTATCAGTAACAGGAAACGTGAAGAGAGCTGAGACTGCATTTCCGGAAGTACGTCATTGAGATTTTCATTAATTTTATCATCGCGCTCCTTTTGTTTTGCAGGTATATTATGCGCACGAGTTATTCATTTATTATTAATTGTTAATCTATTATTCTTATCGGACACTGCCATTACTTGCTCGACTTATCAAGTAAGAACTTTATCGTATAAGATAAGGTTATTCAAGACAAGTGCATCGACTGAAATTGATTTTTAACGTAGAAATTAAATAAATCGGCTAAATTCAGTTTGTGCAATGGTCTTGAAGAATCTTGTTGTACCTATGTATTATTATACTAAATTTTTTATCTTATTACGCACTTCTCTTCTTTTATCAGATTCGCGCGTCAGCTCATTTTGGCAAGCCTTTCATAGCTGTGTAAGAGGCAAATTCGTTGCTGGCGAAAATTTCTTCGCAATACGTACGAAAGGCCCGAGATTTTGCGCAGTCGTGCTTTTGTCGCGTTATTAGAAAATTGGGTTATAAATTTCATTGTCTTGTTAACTGATAAGGAGCAGCAAGAGATTGTTTAGAAATTTTGGAGATACGTTAAAGAGGCATCAGAGATGGAGGAATCGTTGATTATTTATTATTTAGATTTTGAAATTGATTTGTATATCAGCCATAAACGTAATCAAAAATGAAAATTGGATGAAAGTGATATATATATATGCATTTTAGATAAAATGATTGAATAAAAATTCTTGAGAATCAGGACGAGCGAAAAACCTCGAGACTTTCGACTAACAATAGAACTTCGATTGTTAAGAAATTTTCGCCGATTAATTTCTTATTAACAAAATATTATATTACATCACCTAAATATTTTATTGCTTAGAGTCTATTGGGTTCTTCTTTTTTTACGTTCGACCAATCGGGGGCTTACATTATATATAATATATATATTTCTTTATATATTTATAGGCGTATAATTTATTAATTTTAGTGTCCCTCGCGTTAACGGCATCCCCACTACGTTCTGTCATTACGTCATTGTAACTTACGCCTAGATCCGATACAGTAGAAACTTAAGGATCAACTTATAAAAGTTAACCTGGCAATAAATAAAATGAAGAAAGTCGATTGATAACAATGATAATACCTGTGGAGTCATTACAAAATGCCTCGGCGTAATGCGCGGATTGATTTCTTTGGAATTCGCGAAATGATTCTTGATACTTTTATTAATGCCCAAGACTATAATAATAAAGATAATAATAATATAATACGGTTGTCGGCTGTTACGAAGTACATTTTCAGTCTTAAGAAATAATCCTTTTTCTTTCTTTTTTCTTGCGTCCTCGGTTAACCCTCGAAAGAAAAAAAAGATAATCGCGTGAAACGATCATAGATTGAAGGTCAATTAAAAACAAGATAAAAAAATAAAAGATGGAATATAGCAAAGATTGGAATGATTTAAGTTTGACGAGAAGAGAAGAGAGAGAGAGAGAGCCCCATCTATATAATCTTTTTTTTTCAATTTTGTCTTTTTGTTTTGCCCGACCATCTTCATCCCTCTTTATCCTATGTATTAAACTTTAAATGGATACTTCGGTCGGTGTTATCAATGGCCGCGAACGAAGCCTTTCAACATTGAAACAGATTTAAGACGTATCAATAATTTAATATCGCAATAAATAATCCTTGGTCGGATTATAATAATTCCTCTTGATCTTTTTTTTCCCCCCGTTAATTATTGAACTTTAACAATATACTTCAACTCTCTTGGACAAAGGCCAGGGCTCTTAATTTTTCTTTCTAGGACCTGGGTGGTGTCTGTATGACTGTTTTTACGTTTATGCATGGTCCTATTTATACATAACACGTAATCGTGTATGCTAATGTGTCATTAGGAATTGTGCCAAATTACACGTGACATTTGCTATACAAATTATTGTTTAATTAGGACGAAATTAACTTCGGACACTGCGTCTAAGTCCTGAACGGTTCACCACTGTGTTTCTCTGACGATTTAGTTCTGAATGACAGTTTAAAAAAGGAAAAAAATGGATTTTGACCTTAGGCAATTTTCATAATTTTACTTTAAAGAATTTAACAGTTAATGCTGCCCAATGGGAAATCGTCGTGTTCTCATTTACACTGCAATTAATTAGAGTGAATTAATTATTACTCTTTCACACGTTTCGCGCCGAATTCACACTTTTGACATCCATCCAGTTTTCGCAATCTATATATATACACACAAGAGTGTATATATATGTATATAAAGGCGTATATCATCCAATACGAACTCTAGATCTCGCGTACGATCATTGACCGGAAATAGTCACTGTATACAGTAATTGGACGAGCGCGAAATAATGTCCAGTTTAAATTGCATCAGATGGCAATATTTTTACTTGATTTCTTTCCTTTTTTCCTTTTTCATTCTCTCCGACTTACAACACTGGCACACTAGGAACGCTAGGACTTTCATTCATCTCACGTTTTTTCGCTTGCAGACATTCTTCTTCTTTTTTTTAATTATTATTAACAACGCGCGCCATCCCCGTCGCTTTATACTTGTTATCTAATCTTTAAAAAGAAAAATTGCATCGACTATAATTTCAATTTTCTCGGCCTAACGACAGGATTGGCAGCACTGCTTTTGATAAAGTGGCACGCGACACATATTCATCAGTTTCACTCTGCTGCAAAGCTGCGACTGATCCTTACACTCTCCTGTAAAGTATAATAATATATATAGAGGTCAATTTTTAATTGATATCTTTCTTTTACATATCTATAAGTATACCTGGCGATTGCGGACATGGCGGACCCTTGCAGGTCTTCATAACAGAAGGACGTGAAATGTCTCTGCACGCATTGCCTGCCGGTTTTTTTGTGCCAAACCAAACGCACTGTAGAATCCTATATTTTATTCCATCCTCCTCGCAGGATGCAGAGCACTAAAATGACGATAAGACAGGAATTTATGTATTGATATAAAAATTCATTCTTCATTCTTTCTTGGACGTCCTTTTACCTCCGACCATTCGCCTACACGCCACACGCCTTTACAGGCATCATTGTAACATTCCTGCCTCTGTGGTGGCCTTATGCCGTCATCACATTTACTGGAATCCAAAATTGTCACATTCTGTGTACCGTCTTCAAGCTCTTCGATCAATTGACAGCTGATGTCTCGCCTCTGCATTGCTACAATATACAAAGTGTTATCAATCCGTTCAACAAAGTACCAGAACAAGGATTCAACTGGTAACTTACCAGTCTTCCAATTGAAGCATCGTGAAGTTTCACAAGGTGTCCATTCCCCGATATTCCATTGAGGACATCTTCCCTCACCACAAGGTCGCACTTTCTGGGGAACAGGATATCCGGCGTCCTCGCATAAGTTCGCACCGATCACTGTCTTAGGGGAGACTACGGTTGAAGTTGAATTTATTTTGGACGTGCGAACTGTACATTGCGCTCCTCTCATCTGTGTAAGATAATTTTAGTGGTTAACAATTTTACAAGAATTTTTTAAACATAAAGGGGGAGTAGTAACCACCTGAAATCCACCTCCTCCACAAGTTTGTGAACATTTCGACCAGTCTGTTGTGACCCATTCGAAAATCAAGTCGTCCGCTGTTCCTGATGTTGGTAAAAGAATGTATGGTTAGATTAATTTTTATTATACATTACGTAACTCATTCTCATTGTTGGATATCTCATACCTTTTCCCAAGATGACAGGACTCACGGACGAGTCGTCCATAGCATCTTCATGATCAAGCGCAGTCGAAGTTAGGGCGTCCCATGTTTTACTACTTTCGAAGTCCCTTGATATCTTCTGGGAATAATACGGATCCATTTCCTGATCTCCTGGATTACCGTGGATATCTTCCTGATGGACTTCGTGAGAAAGATTTCTCGAATACTCATTGGTCTCTTTGGAAGACAATGCGGGCTTCTGATTCTTTACGGAAATGGATCCTTCCTCTTGTACAGCCGCAGGCGAAGAAGACGCAGAGACGCTGCTATTATTTTCTGTAGTAACAGCACTATTATTCGCTCCCATCAATTCCTCCTCCACTTGGACGCCTGTTTCGTCATTTGGAATTTCCGGTATCACCAAGTCATCCGAATCGGAATTTTCAGTAGTTTCATTCGTATTCGCTTCCGGTAGAATTTCGTCTGCCCGTACATCCGGTCTAGCATCTGATTGACTTTCGGTCCTTTTTCGTACTTCCAATTTCGTAGTTTCCTCAGCAACGTTAAAATCGGTATCCATTTTCTCCTCATGTCTTCCTTCTAATCTTGTCGGATCACGAAGATAGTAAGCACCAACGACCGTGTGTTCTGTGTTCCTTATAGATTGTAGATCATCGTTAAAATCATCGGCAACTCCATCATCATGCCGATTCTGATAATAATCATTTGCAGATTCCTCTTGTTTCCTCTTTTCCTCTTGTTTCCTCTTTTCCTGTTGTTCCCGCCGTTTTGTCTTTCGCAACGACTCCTCGATATAATCGATCGCCGATTTCGTTGGGATTGCCGATATCCGCCTTTCCGTTACGACTTCCGCTGTACTCCTGATGCTGTCCTTACGTTTAAGGGCAAAGATGGCCTCGTCGATGTCGTATGGATCATCATCAATGAAAATTCTCTCCTCGTCTGGACCAAATTTCTCATCCGGTATACCAGCTGTATTTCTGTGCACGATATCGTAGTTCTCATTTTCATAATTAAGGTTATTTCGTCTCGTTGGCGACTTCCTGTCTTCTTCTTGTAATTCGTCAATTAATATCGGTGATATCATTCTGTGACCTCGGCTGGATACGACGCCATCATTAAACGGCCAATAGGACTGCAATGGACAATTGGTGAAACACTAACAAAAATAACCAGTTCTCTACTTCCATTTTGATTTTTATGATTCACAAAGAATATTAGCTCTAGCTAAGGGAATATAATTTGTACATTAAAATTACACTAGAACATTCTAGGTACAGTGCTTCGTGCAATATTAAAAGGTTAAAAAAACATTGCGGATTAGAATTTGAATCTATGGAAATTAATAGGCTTAGGAAGACTTACTGTAACTACAATAAGTGAATCTAAGAGCTTTGAACCTGCTCTTTGATATAATGTAAAAAAAAGAATTGTTTCAACAATACAATATGGTTCTACGTTGCATGCTGGGTGATCAACATTTATTTAATGATTGTCAGACGTGTAAAAAGACTGAAGAAAACATGGTCGACGTGAAGGTTTTTCTAGTGGAATACTAAAGTCATACTCAAGCCCACTACTACTATTTTATCTATTTTATCTATTCGAAGCAAGGAACAAACAAACTTTCTAATCTTAATTCAATATTGGATCTAAGCATTCTTGTCGATCTCGTCGTCGTGGCGCTTTTCTTTTGGCTCGCGAGATAAATAATTCCATCTCACCTTCAAACTCGAAATGAGACGAGTTATATATGGCAAAACGGTAGAGGCACCGGAAGTTGCCGGAGATTCGACGGACTCGTGGTAACCAGGCTGACATTAAAATCCCAAAGATAATGTTTCCGGATCAACGTTAGTATGATCCAAGTTCAGTGCCAGCATGAGATAATACCATTATCGGGAAGCGTTAGTAAATTCAGGACTGTTTGTTAAGATCGTTCAGTAAACAAGAAGAAGAAGAAGAAAAAGAAGAAGAAGAAAAAGAAGAAGAAGAAGACCAATCCTTGTGTAATAATTGATTTCAGAGTGCAATACGACATTACAGTGTGTTTAATACGCGATTAATTACAACAGAACAGTACACCATTTCCCAATTGTTTTTCTTTCTTCATCTCTAAATCAATTTTACAATTTAATTAATGCGATACAGTATAATTGGAAGCGGTATTCAATTGGATGAAATCTAATGATTAATTGTATATATTGTTTTACCTGATGCTGGGCAGTTACTGTGTATTCCCCATGTGTCATTGTCGCCTCAGGAAGTGACGGACCTGAGCTTGGTTTCTTGGGACGTGGCTTCTTCGTCGGTTTCACAGGTACACTACCCTCGGGACGTGCCTCGTGACTGATATCTTCATTGCCAAATGCAAAAGATCTTCCATAGACGGATGCTGAGGGCAGAAACAAAGCAATGAAATCCTTGGAAGTTGCTATAGAACTTTCGTTATATCAACGGAGATTGATCCAGTAGCTACCTGCGTGATCAATATGTACATTCTCATCGGAATTGGAAATGGCGGACTCCAAATTGACATCTTGACTTTGCTGCACAGCATTTCCAGAACGCAAGACTTCTTCGCTGCTCATCTGCTCTCTGTGCTTCACCTTCACCTGAAGTACAGTCTCGGCTTTTGTACTGTCGGCTAAAAAAGATCGTGCGTTTCCGGTGACGTTACTGTGCCTTCTGGAGATGAGTAACAGTTTGATTTTATTAAAAAAACCTAATTTACCGTTACAAGCATAAGTTCCACGATCAGCGTGGTTTATGTCAATGATTCTCAATACTCCTTTCTTGCTGATCTTGTGCTTCGATGACTTACGTAGTATCGTACCGTCTTTGGTCCACATGATCTGAGTCCTGAAACGAGATACCGATTAGCTGACTCAAAAAAAATATTCCTTATCTTACTCAGTGTTATCAGTACTTGTCAAACTTCTTGACAGGACATCGAATCTTGACGACTGCCGTTCCATAAAAGACTCTGGCGATTCCGCCGATCTTCAAATCCACCTTCCGGTCCGATTCCGGCTGATCGAATGTCGTGTTCTCGCTAAGGATAATTGGTTCCCCTTCCGTTCTCATATTGTAACAGGATTTCGTATTGCAGGGTTTATCAGTGGCTGGTTTTGGCGACAGACAATCTCTTTCTTGTAGCGTTTGCTTTCTACCCTGAGCCATTACCTGTTCACAAGCGACCGTGCGCGACTTCACGCCGCCGCCACAAGTCTTGGAGCACTACAATTAAGAATGGCAGATATGTAAAATTAAGAATGGCAGATATGTCAAATGACGAAGGGCAGTAACAACGTATAGGTGAAACTAATTGGAATTGGTCCATATGGAAATTTGTAACGTGACAGTCTCAGGAACCACATATCCCTACCTTGCCCCACTCTCCAACGTGCCACTTTACAGGACAGTCGAACACGTTACAGTACTGACGGTCCGGCGGTGGAGGCTGTGGACACATGTGGCCAGGAACTATTACTGTATTCATGGTTCCCCGCGTCACTTCATGTATGCAGTTGACGTCTCGCAACTGAATTCCAATACCGCAAGGGCTATTGCAAGTTGAGAAGTCGCTATAGTTCCACCTGGAAAGGAAAATTGCACATTATGACATTATACAATGATACATTAGCAATGTACAGAATAATTGCCTTTCACTAGGATCGTTATCCGCCCTATATAGCAGTAACCATAAAATCATTTATACAGAAAATCGTTTATGCAGAAAATCTTTTATGCAGAAAGGTCGTTAAAGACTTACCTCGGTGGACAGGGATGATCATTGCAAGTCTTTATTCTGGCTTCCGGTCTTGTTTCTTGGCTGCAAAGATACGGCGCCACTGGTCTGCCATTGTCATCGCGCACGCAATTTATTATCAGATCCTGAATGCCTGGAAGATAATTTAGGATTTGGTTAATCAAGTAAAATAATCATTGTGGCTCACAAGAGATATATGCATTGACAGTAGCATATCAGGTACGCATTACATAAATGGAACTTACAATGACTTGTACAATTGTTCATGACTTACCACCTAAACACGTGGTACTGCAGTGAGTATATCCTGCTTCCCTCCAGGAGAAGGTCGTCTCGGTAGCAGTTCCTGCAGCGATCTTAACACTACCTTCATAGCTCTCGCCTCCAGAACCCCTTGATCCTGATCTATACTGATCCGTCATGCTGGACTCGGCATAACCACTGTCGCCCACAGTGTCCATCCTGTAGGACAGACTGTTCTCAAGTATGCTGCAAGGCTCCATCTCGCATCTTTCCGTCTCTATGGGTTTTGGTCCAGAGCATTGACGATCCGGCAGCTTGGCGATGGTGCGGCTGAACTCCAGGAATATCTTGCAGTGGACCTCACGATGACGGATACCCTCGCCACAGGTTACGCTGCACGGTGACCACTCCTCCACGATGAACCTGAAGAGTCAGTACTTTTGATAATTTTTTTTCTCCATCATTTCTTTTACATTTTATTTTCTCTTTGCTTTCCAGCGACTCGTTTCTCTCGCGTGATCGATGATAACGAGGGCGGATAGCCACCGGTTTGTATTTTGATTGAAATTAATCATGGGAGATTAATCGTCCTACTTCACGGTTCGTCCTTTCACTGTGGTTCCATTTGGTTCAAGAACAGTAGTTGCTATTATACAGGTAATATTGAACAGAATCATAGAATCGTTCTAGTTGTATCAACCATTGTGTAGGTGGAGATTATACAGATGTTTTCAAAATCTGAAGTCACAGTGGAATCTCTCATAACTTTTAATGCAGAGACAAAGTAAGCTATGTGAAGTACCAATCACAGACCAGAACTTGCTGGGATGTCCTATGGTTTTCTTTCTCTCACACTCCCCACCTAGCTTACTGCTTAGCCTGACAATGCTCCCGGTAAGTTGTGAGAGATTCCCCTGTACTTTGAAAGTGATTGATAAAATTGAGTTTGCTTTTAATTTAGAGTTTGGAGGTTGTATACGTTGGAGACAAAAACAATCTACTCTAACAGTCAACTTCGATCCATGGACAAAGTAAAGACTAGAATTTCTTTATAATCATAAATGCAAGAACAACGTGCACATGAATATAACTATAGATACTACTGTACAGTTTAAGCAGTGAAATATAAAACGTCAGTGATGCTTCAATTGCCATAACTGAAGAACTTTGGCAGTGTCGAGTGTAGCCAATTTGTAACGTATAAGGTGTTAAACTTGTCATTAATAAATTACGTACATATTTACAGGTGACGATACTGTATGGAGTAATTGGAGAACGGTGAACAGTTAAGCACGCGCATGCGCATAAAAAGGGGATGCGAGGAGAAAACAAAGAAGAGGCGAAAGTATACCAACAGAAGGAAAAGGAAAAAAGAATCAGGGTCATCTCGTGAAACACTAAACGGAAAAGTAAAGTTTTCCTTGAAAAGATTTGAAGATAAGGAGAGTCATAGATTAATAAGGATACCTCAGGTACAACCAGCCACAGGCAAAGTAGATCGTATAACTGTCGAGAACAGATCAATTGAAGTCAGAAATTAAATGGGTGTATTCAGAAGGGGGGTCAGAGGTCAGCTAAGGTACGCGTTTAGATGTCCTGCATGAAAAGAAAGCTTCTACTACGAGACTAGTGTACGATGACGACTTTTCTATGAACGTGACACGTCAGTGATATCGATTATCGATCGATAATCTATCAATTTCGTTAATTGTACTTACGTCGATTCCGATGGTACTGGCTGATCAATTAATTTCTCCGGAATTGGCGGTGGCGGATACGGCTGCATCAGGGGAAGACTGAAGTCGTCGGTGTCATCTGATGGAGCAACAAATATATTTGTTCTTTTTGTCTATCACTGCCGTTAATTACAGTTAAATGAAACTTTCGCAATTCCTACGTGGCACGCCAGTGCGAAATTTATATAGAAACGTGGAAAAACGTGACAAACAGAAATTGCGAACTCTCGCAGGAAACTCGAAACGAGAATGAAGCTACAAGTATTATTATTATTATTTCAATGGTTAAGCAAAGCCAAGTGAATTTTTTAATTTAATCATTATTTTTGACTTTGTCGGCTGCCATCGGATTATTAAAAAGTTTCACAGCGCAGCTTCGACTGCTGGTAAATTAGCCTGGAACCTCGAACCTTAATTAATGAAACTGCTGATTTTTTATCTTTTATTCCTTCGACTCTTCTCTTCTCGAGCGATTCAATATGAATCTTATATCTATGTACGTGCAAACTTACAGACTGCGCAGGGATTACTCGTCCTACATTCCTGTTCCGTACGCGGATGTTCCCCAGGCTCGCAATCCGTAGAGAGTCTTCCGCTGCCGTCGCGGCATTCGACCGTCCTGGTTTTGACGCCAGTGCCGCAGGTCACTGAGCACTGTTCAGCAGGAAGGAAAAAGAAAAACGTGTCTTTAGGGGTTGATCGAGTCATACTTGTGCCAGTACGTATTCATACGTTTA
>JARQST010000613.1:134563-165733 GCA_030142225.1 Pachycephus smyrnensis
AGCAGGAAGGAAAAAGAAAAACGTGTCTTTAGGGGTTGATCGAGTCATACTTGTGCCAGTACGTATTCATACGTTTAGCGAGCATATGAGCGGTACACGAAGATAAAAAGGAACAAGGAAGAAAAGAAATTACAAAGCAAAGTTGACTGGCACAATAGAATTCAATACTGTCTATAAACATTATAGGCATTTTCTTCTGTATATTTAAGTAATCGATATCTGATAGCCACGACACGTCTATTAATATATCTGTATACATAAGGGTTCTTCAGTACCAAATACATCAGTTGAATTTCGCACTGCCATAGAGAGCATAAGTGTACTTGACTAGTTGCTACCTTCAGTCAGTTCTACGAGACTCGACCGAGTCTCTTGATCTACGGTATCTTGAATATCTCAGTACAAAAAAAAAAGTGCCATCCATGACATTTAAACATAGGTAATATAATTATGGTATATTAATACTATATATATAGACAGGGTCGTTGACGCTCTAATGTTTCCTCCTTCCTTTCACGCAAGTCCTATTAATTCTGAGAGTAGTTAAATGTTGAAAAAAAGATGTAAAACAAATTCAAAGACGATACAAACAAATAAATGTACTTGGGCAAAGTAGCATTGAAAGTAAAAGATTCGAGGGTAACTGACTGCTGGATGAAGGTGAGTAGCACTATAGATATCTACCAATATACATATATATATATTCATTGAAAGGTGATAAGTGTTCTAGGGTGCAAGGTATAAGGTTGAAGGTAGATTGTATGCCGGAGTAACAGGAAAATGGAGACCCCACTCGCGTTAGCCATAGTCTGGAAAAGAAGAGGTAGGAAGGGGTTAGGAAGAAGGGAGGGACCGATAGCTTCAAGTACTTTAAGAGGGCTAAGAGGAGGGATAGCGATGGTGGTGAGCTTTCAGCTCAATATTTGCTTGGCTCGCTTTACAAAAGCGAGAAATCTATCAATTCCTGTCTTCCATGCTCATTCATTCGGCTTTCAGTCGGATGAAATCATTACCGTCGACGGACTGGCTGATGGGCCGGGTGGTGGTCTGGTGCGACGGAGGAACACTGACGTAGAAGAAAGAGAGACGGTACTTCACGGGGCCACTAAAGTAACGGAGAAGGACGTACGCGTTGAGAAGTACTACGGGGGTTCCCCGAAGCTCTCATAAAAGAGCCTATGGTGCTTGGTAGTACGTCTCTTGAGCGCTAGAGTGCATTGTATATCAATCAAGAATGAAACGCCGTAAATCATAACCTCACTATGGTTCGCGCTGCTGACTATGGATTTTCACGTATTATACAACACGTAAGCGCGACGGGATTCTATACTATTATTACGCGTGGGCAGCTATCTGTTTTACGGTTTTATAACCAAGCATCGGGGACGTGGTTATATCTAGTGGCCTATACACACGTGGCGGCTGCTAAGGTTGTCGCTCGACTAGTTTAAAAACATCCCGTCGATCTCATTTCCAATGTACGCTTTGGTTCCGATCAATTTTTACCTGAAATACACTTTTTATAAGCTACCTACATACGTAATGGCTGGATCTAGGTTAATGTATTCTTTTTTTATTATTTAATTGAATATTACAGAGGTTTTATGTAACGTGAACTACTATTAGCGATGGCTTCAACTTTTTTTTTCTTGAATTTGAACCAATATCTCGTAACGAATGATTCTAGGTTATATTGTGCGAGTTTATTTATTGGTATTTGCATAATCAGTTGCATCGGTATGGAAGAGGTATAAAATCCGATACTTCGCGACGCTGGATGCTACGTGTTGTATTTTATTTGTGTATTGTGTACGTTTACGTGGGAAAGTTGGTATATACTATAGACAGGAGTGCATCTGAAATGAGGAGAGTTGTTTGGCGAAACTGAAATAGTAAGTTAAATATTTTAACCTCGTTGTTTTCGGTATACACGCTGGTTCAGCTGTGCTGATTTGAAATGTTCTCCGATGGTAGCGACCGTTGGGATAGTTATATAATGGAGGGTCGAACAATGGAGGCGCGTCGCGTACACTTAATTGGGTTTGTCTGTTTGCAGTATGGTTATTGGGGGATATGCGTTGTTTAAGGTTATGTTTAGAATAACTTGAATGCTTCCTGTACGTTCGATGAAACTTCCTGTATAATGAGTGTCAATGATTTTTAGTCTCTGAGACAATATCGAATGTCTAAGTACTTTTTAACCTGTCGGTGATGGCGATATGAGACTTTCTCTCAAGCAACACGACTCAACTTATAGAACGACGTAGCAGTGAGAGTGAGACGCTAGAAAAGCGTTAAGATTGACGGGGGTTTAAGGCTGTTCCTCATGTACAAAGGTACGCGAAGTGCGATGACGTCAGAGGCGCGAAAACATTTTTTTTTAATTATTAATATTCTTTATATGCAATTAGGAAAATATTTGTCAAGCCATCTTCTTCGCGAAAGCGCGCGATTTTTAAAAATGTGTAACGCAGTAAGCTAGTGTATTTGAATTGAAGCGTTGCAATGCAATCTCTTCCCCGTCTTCTATGAAAACGCGCGTATTGCTCTAGTACCATGGAAAGAAATAGTCAAGTTCTCCATGGAGGGTTGTGTTGTAAAAATTCAAAGCTTCTAGACCATCCATTACGCGTGTAGTACAGGGTTGAAGTCATTGACGTAAAGCATGTCGTTGACTGGAGATACGCAGGATTTTTTCCCCATTTTTTTTTGCCTCGTGCCACAAGTGTAAGACGGACAGGTTATAGGATAAATAAATAGTTGGCGGAAGGGGTTTAGTGACCTCATGAATAAACCAAGACGTTCGTTCTATAGGGTAGGGACGATTTTTCTTCTCGGGGTAAGTTTAAACTAGGCGTGGCTTCTTGCTAGCTGGATTGTATGTATGGGTTATACGTATAGGGAACTCCTTTGGTTATGTACGTTTTTTTCTTTCTCTCTCTTTGTCTTCCTTTTTTTCTCTTTTGCGATAAACTTTCCTCGTCAAAGGCAGGTGTTTGTTATTTACGCTGACTGTAGCAAAATAAAGTTAAACCGAAGGCATTATGGCGCTTCAAGATTTTACGAGTGGGACGAGTACTGTGAACTTTTCCGATTCTTGGCTCGATTTTTTATTTTACTTCAATTTAACAGTAACTAACCCACCATTATTCCAGTCGAGAAGCTGATAAGGGGTGAAATTGTTAAACTCCAAACGCTCTCTATTCACGTGCATACCAATGGTCTGTGTATCTATTATTCTTCTGAACTTCTTTTTTATTCCAGATTGAACCACAGACTTCGCATCGAGATTAGAGAACTCGTTAAATTCTTCGAGGAAACGTGTAAAGTGGCAGAAAGTTTGGCATCGATATTGCGTTCGGGGTGAAATAATATAACTGCGATATTACCAGAGGCACCAGAAGAGACAGTCTTTGTATAGTATATAGTATATAGTATAGCTATACAATTGACGCCCAGGAAATTTCTTTTGCGTCAGTTTGTTTTATTCCTTGAGAGTTTCGTCGCTTGATTCGTAGCGACTGATGGCGAAGGTGGAGAGAAGAGAGTTTCAAGTTTAAGGGATGCTGCGACCGAGCAGAGACTCGAGGAAGTTGGAAGAGGCTTATTTGACGACTAAATTGTCTTGTTTGATCTTGGCGACGGTGGATGCAGCGCGCCGCTTCTTTCATGGACCAACCAAGCGTGACAAGATGGTTAAATAAAATAAGAAGTAACTGCATCCAAGACACGTTATTGCTGCACGATTCGTTGGGCGTTACTGAAGGAGGTGGTAGTTGCCTTTTTCTTCTTCTTTTTGTATTTCCCGCCAAACTTTCTGATAATCGGGTGGACCGCTTTGGATTCTGGATTTACTGGACATCGGATGAGACGGAAAGATGGGAGAGGTGAGATTTTCAAAAAATGAAATTTAATGGAACGGAATGACTTGAAGTGAAAGAAAATTTTTTTATTAGAAAACCTTGGTACTCTATACTACTCACCATGCTCCAACGACTGGTCTCCCACATTGGACAGGAAATAGTATTGCAGCTCTCTTGGTGCCTTGGTCTATGCAACTCGTTGCACTTGTGTTCTGGCAGCTGCAATTTCGAGAAATAACACTTCAGTTTCCTTCGTATTGACCAGGTGCATTACGTTGGGAGGTCAAATTAAAAAAGAAACAGTAAAAGAACGCGTTGTGAACGGCCGTAAAGAAAAACGTAGCGTTGGTTTTCTGCCGTTGAATAAGAACAAAAAAAACGAGATTATACATAAAAAATACGTTTTGCTACTTTAAACAATGAAAAAAAGGTATTTTAAAAGCCTTCAATATTGTAATTGAATTTTTGGGGATTGAATCATCAACCAAGAGATTGATACTTCAATCTTTTGCGGGACGACTTAAAATTTTCGTTTCGCGAGCAATTCGAATTGAGCGACTCTCAGCGGTTTTCGAGTTTACGTGAAATATGAAAATATATTTAAAATATACATATATGTATATATTCCAGTGAATTTCGAGTCTCTTTGATCACGTAAAAGCATTTACGCGGGAACTCCCAGGCGCGACGTAGCGACGTCGACGGCCGTCGACGCAATTGTTCCAGATTCCCGCAACAAGATGTCATCTCACAATGGTCTTTCCGCCACAAGGATTTTTAGCGCTTTGAAAATTTTTCCACGCAATTCCTCATACTCCCGGGGCTGCACGTATTTTGCTTACCTTGTCGGTAGTTTTGTTACCCTTGTCCTCGGTGCAAAAGACATTTCTAGTTCTCAAGCCACCGCCGCAACTGGCGCTGCATTCGCTCCACTCGCCGACGACCCATCTACGCAGAAGTAATTACGGTGGATGAGTAACGAATAAAAACAAGAAACAATCTATTATTGGTACTTGGATCCCACGAAGGGATACAAATCCGCATACAAGAAAAAAAAAACAAGATTTATTAAAACAATTAATTATCCGGATGAATATTATTTGTTATTGTAAATTTGTAATTCATATCTAATCAGGGGTTCAAGGTTAGCATTGTTATTTGTTAAGAAAATTCTAATTAAATTCTAACAGATGCACCAGACCATTTCCTTATGGCTTAAGAAAAAAGCGCGCCATATTTGAATAGGTCTTAATAATAAAAAAAACAAGTGCACTTATTTTGCCATTACAGAGCGCAGAATAATATTCTTATTGATTTCTGATGCAATTCGGATAAGTTATATCAAAATCAGGATACGCGGTAATTCTCCATTTGCATTACGACGATAATAAATTCTTATTTATACTTCCCCGGAACAGTATTCCCCTACGGAGGTATGGTTATCGGACTCCACTGTGTATAAACCAATTCTTTGCTGCATATCTATTTCTATTTTTATACCTTCGATTTTCAGGTCTTATCGCCAACTTTTATATTGCATATAGCCCGTTGCTCGTTGCATCAATGGCTTCCTGGAGTTGATTCTGTGCAAGGACATTATTGGCATTATCGATGACCCGATATCGTGATGGCGCTCCAAATCGTTTTTTCTCCCCCCTCTCTCCCCCCCAACGAACGTTGAAACGATTGATACAATATACGTACTGCGTGCATCTCTATCTATTACGTAAACTGTAGTTGGATTTAACTACAGCGGACGCCACGCAGTGTTGCCGTTAAACTTCTCCAGGGCAATTCGTATCAAACGCAGGCATTATTTCACTGCGCGGGAATTAATTGCAAACGAACCTTTCTGATTCTCCTGGCGAGCGGCCTTGTTATTTTCATTTTCAAAAGTTACCTAGAGGCTTCAGCGACTTTGCTCGCCAGACGGATCTATCGATCCATCCTGAATGAAACACGCTTTATAAACACACACATATATATACACATTGCTTATCGTTATCTTTTCAAGATTTATGCAATCAATCGTCTCGCCAAAAAGCAAATAACTACGATTTTTTGGTAATTTTACGAATTACATTAAAAAAGCCTCGAAAGACCAAAAAATTATTTACAATTTCTCGCTCGCCCATTGGAAAACCTCGATTGTTGCAAATTTAATCAAACTTCAACAAACGCAAGGTACGTTATATAAGCGAGAATAAAATGGCGTCGAATCACAGCGTCCCCACGTCGTCGCGCCGCAAGCGAATTAAACGAAAATCGCAAAGCGAAGTAATTAGCGCAATTTAAACCAGTCGCCGGTATCGTAGTGATTTTTTAACACAGCCGCCATTTCGTGAAAGCCTTACTCGTTCCACGGCAGTATAACATAGCCAGTAAGTATCAAGAGTGGTTGCCGAGGTATTCTAATGTTCTAGAAACACGAAAATATTAGTCCGGCACGAACGAAGCCCCGAGTACGTAGAAAATGCGTGGAAGCATTTTGCCCTACGATATTACGTAACATCCGGTTTAGAAAATTCCTAAACTCTTATTGCGGATCAAGCTTTTTTCAAGTTGGTACCCATACTCTCGTAGAATAAAGTCGCTTTACGGTTTGACTATTACATTCTTTTTTTCCTACGCTCCACTAGAAAAGCCTGTAGTCCTTTCTCTTGGCTAATGGCCGTTGAGGCAGTTGAAAGCCTTCTGTATTGCTCGTGTTTGCTACTACTCATGCTTCGACTACAGTTTTGAACTACATATATATATAATCTTTCTGCCTGGCTGCCTACCTATATGCCTTGTATGCCTGTATATATCCGCATAACCTAGTCCAATGCCTTCTCTAACGTCATCTCTCTGTTAAACATCCCTTCACCCACTCACCGTTCATTTTACACCCTGCCCCCAGTCAGAAACACTCGCGCCTCTGCTCCAGTACAGTACAGTACTCACTTTGTCGAGCACGGATGCGTATTACACGGCAATAAAGTTTTCCCTGGCTTCTCGTCCGGGTCGCAGTTCGAATCCTCGACAACGATCGTTTCCATGCCAATGGTCTTGCATATTGCGACGGCAATTTTGAAACCTGCGAAGAAAATTAATATACAGGTAAATAGGGTATTGCTGTAAAGGTACTAAGGTCTTTTTGTGACGTATTCATAAGGATTCTGATATTAGCGTTGCATAAGAGTGCCGTAGCGAACTTACCACCTCCACAGGACTTGGAGCACATTGATATCGATTCCAGGATCCAGGAATATCCTGCCTGACAGGTTGAACCGTTTCCGCCGCATACGCCGCACGCGTCCACTCTTTTGCTACTGCCTATCCTGAGGTCGCAGCCGACTTTCTGTAAAGGATCATTGATCATTTATTTGTTATGGTACTTAGGGTGTGTCAAGTATGTATGGTGGGTAGGTATAGGTATTGTGGAGCTAGGACGCAATCAATTTGTCTTTCCAGCAAGTGGAGAATGTCAATTAACGATTTTCAGGAAAATACGTCGAATTTGACTGCGTGAATTTACAGGAGCACCAATCTACGTGGAAGCCTAGACAGGGGGTTGTCGATCGGTACCCTGGAGTTGGACCGAAGCTGATTTGTCATTCAGGTTGCATGGAGGGTATTCGCGGGGTTGGGAGTACATTATTCATCCCTTATCCAGGCCAAGAAGAGTGAACTAAACCAGAAGTAGCGGTAGGGGCTGGATGGCGTAGAAGAACGTCGGGGTGTTAAGGTGGGCTGAGGGTGATAAGGGGGGTGGCTGGTTTCTTGGATATTGAGATGATGAGAGAGAAAGAGAAAGAGAGAGAGAGTAAACCAGCCTGGGTAAGAGTAAAATTTGCCAAGAAATCCAAACGGGACGGCATCGAAAGCTTTAACGAGACACTCGAGCCAATCTTCTTTTACTGTTATCAGAAGTATTTTTAGATATTTTTCTATGGACGCGTACTTACATGCACGACCGTGTATAAAAAGTATGAAATTGTTTTATGGATTTTGTCATTGCAAAAAAAATAAAAAACGATACGTTTCATGCACTTTAGCATTTTGTACATCCACATTTATTTTTCCGAGCGAGTACGAATTCGTTATCACTGTTATTGTTGTGCCATTTCGCATTTTCTTTCTCTGATTGCAGCTTCGCAGTTTGCGCCGATTTACCAAGAGTGGTTTTACCGCGTAGCGCGATGATGAAATTTAGCCTGAAAGCAACAGCAATTCTGCGTTATACACGTTTCTCAGAAAATACGAGAGCGGCCGGAATGGCGGCCACGGGATTCCCGCGGAATCTCTCACGGCGAATTTGTCCCCGTTCTAGCGAGTTAAACGACAACACTAAACTTCCTTCTTGCTCGTTACATTACAATACGTGCCATTACGCTTGCAGGCGATGTAACGCAGCACGTGTGTCATATCATGCGTGAACGTACCTGTAACGCATTGCAGTCGAGTACACAGGTAAATCGAATGGAAGATATCAGACACTATTTGAATTTCCCGGGAATATTATAAGCAGCTGTTATCCGTTGTTCTCGTGAAAATCTTTTATTCCAGCGACGATAAGGTCGAGCTAGATCATTAAAGAAATTGTGCAATTATATAACGAAGTGCCTTTCGTAATATTTATTAAGCATAGCCAACGTTTAGAAGAGATTACTTTCTTCGACGAAGAGAGCTTTCGTCGAAAGCTTCATGCGTTTCGTACAGAGATTCATAACTTATAGAGTCTAGAAAAAAGCCTGGATACACCTTTTGGATATAATGAAAAATATTAGCAAACGCCTTGCTATTTCTCCAGTGACTTTCCCGCTGTCCAGTTCTACCTGGAGGAGCGAACTTAATAAATAACGTCTTGGGGGCTCCTTGCGAGACAAAAGCTTTTACTTTTAGCAAGGAGACGTAAAGGTTGGGGCTGACGAGACTGTGTGTGTCCGCCTGAAGTCCTAGAGTCTGTATCTTTAATACTGTAGAGCTAGTTAGCTTTTAACGACCTCGTTTGTCATTTAATTACGTGGACTCTGGCGCTGATTCGATATTGTTCATCAACTTTGTGTAACCATGAAATTTCATTAACAATTACACGGTACTCCGGACAATTTGGAGGAAGTAACATTTTTTATTTTACCCACTGGTTAGCGCGATTCGACTGTCTCGACGAAATAGCAACTTTTGGAATATTTCTAAACAATTAGCGCTTATGAGGTTGGTCGTTTATTATTTTTTTTTCTAAACAAATTGCTTTGTTTTATTGTAAATAAATTTTCCTTGACCTGCTAACCCCTTGAAACGATACTTTCGATCAATTCCTATTGATCGACAGTAGACTTGTTATCAGCAGACTCTACAGATAATTTTTGTCTTCCGACCATTTCTTTTAGCCTACAAAAAAAAAACCACTTAATTAGAGCAGCCATTGTCAAGTGAATTAATTAGGTACAAAGGAATGCGAAGTAGATATCAGTTACCAGGAGCTTCTTTTTACACATAATGGCGTCATCGATCCACTTCCAACAATCTCGTGTGTAATATTCCTTCGGCCTTTGTCCGAGTCGCCGGTTCATTGTGCGAAAAAGATAATTGCGAAAGAGAAACGGCCAATTTACGAAGAACTTCATTAAGAATAAGACGAGAGACAGTAAAATCTTAAATGGGTTCCAAGTGAGAACCGAAAATCGAATATTGTGTCGCGAACATTAATTTAAAACGTCAAATCCATAAAGACAGAAATATTTGAAACGAGATGATTTATGAGAACAAAAACCAAAGCAGTCGGCATTGTTAAGTTCAATTACACAAATCTGTTATTACCTTAACAAACCTGTACTGGAAGCCTTCGCAGCCGATCGAATACGAAAACCAGAGCATGATTGACAAGATAGAACAAGGTTTGCAAACCCACTTGGCAATCTCTCTGTAATTAGACGACCTAACAGCAATATAAGCAGCTGACTATACCAGGAGGCACGTTCACCAGTAGAGTATATACGTATACTGCTCTGCTTTGGTTGTCCATTAACCAAACAACCCGCCAGTCAATTCAGTTTAAATACACAATGGGGAACATAATTCTTTGCAGAGCAAAGTATACCTACGAGATGAAAACATATGGTACTACGCTAATCATAAAAAGCTTAGTATGTACACCGTACCACATTTAATCCGATCTTACAATTAACAACGAATAAATAATCGAAAGATTGAACGAATAAAAGTAAACAATAATTATAAAAGCTATTAGATCATTTTTATATTTTATTTTACCGCGCTTCACTTTATCAGCGCGAAGCACTGTATTGACTTCGGTAGTTCTGACTGACTTCAGTAGTTCAAGATGGCGTCCCGAAGCGTCATCAGTCGCGTCGGCAACTCCTCAAGGAGACTTCGAGTGTGTTTAAAGTGTTTAAGTTGACAGACTTACCATGCATTCGCCCGCGATGCAGACGTCCAAACTATCCGGATGACATCTTGTGCCATCCTCGACTTTGTCCGCGAGTTGCACGACTATTGTTTCCTCGGAGTCTAACTCGCCAACGCCATCTACGCCAAGAGGAAGTACACGCTCCGCTCGCGTTTCCTTGCTCTTCCCGCCGTCAACACCGTTTTCCAGTGACTGTTCGCCACGGCAGATCAAAGAGCACGGCTTTCCAGGATCATGATGAGGCAACCATCTCAACAGTTGTCCACTGTACGGTACGTTGTCAAAAGCAGCGCATTGTTCGGCACGAAAATCGCTTGGCTGTTCGCACGGCTGAAAAATTCAAAAAATTTTCCATTCTTCGTATCGTTATCTGCTAATTACGTATATACGCAAATAAAAAGTCATTCAGGTTAAACAAACCTAATTGAAATTAGCCTGTGCATTTGATTTTTACAGTAAAACAAATTTTTAGTTGATTCTCTTGTAACGAATAACCCCAACCATCCCGGAACCGGAAATGCAATCCGCATAGAAAGATACAGCTGCATTTCCGGATTGACGTATATCAATAAGGGATGAAGCATTAAATTCGACCATAGGTGCACTAAGTTAGCTTAAAATCAACCCTTAATCGTGATACAGGCTTTTAGGGAATTTTCGGACAATTCCGGAACCGGAAATGCAATCCGCATAGAAAGATACAACTGCATTTCCGGATTGACGTATATCAATAAGGGATGAAGCATTAAATTCGACCATAGGTGCACTAAGTTAGGTTAAAATCAGCCCTTAATTGTGATACAGGCTTTTAGGGAATTTTAATATCCGGCGGTACTAGCTTTGTCAAAGTGATTGTTGTCAGCTAAAAATACACGATAAAAGTAACGAAATAATTCGTTAATGAAAATCTATTTACTTCACTACTCTGCCATTGTTAATAATATACACAGCATCCACGAGCCTGACGAAATATATATGGGATATTCTAAAACAAATAAATACACAAAATCGCAGGTTTATTATGAACGATGCGAAAGCGGCAATAAAACAGTAATCTCATATGTTGGTTATATAATTGTTTGACGATCTCCTGTTTAACTTGTGGAAATGATTCTGCCATCCTCAGATCTACGTTATCATTCTCACGATATGTTTCGAATAAATAGGAGATCACGGGAAGTAGTAAAAGGATACGGCCAGAGGGTGAAAATGTCATGGCAGACATTGACGGATACAAATAAGCGTGATCGATCGGTATCATTAAGGGTAGGTCCTTCTATAGATATATATGATTATACCTATATGCTGTATATACCATTTAAACATATTATACGTGTGTGTATATATATATAACTATTGGTTATTAATTATTGAATATCTTATAGCTGTATCTGGGAAAGCGTATCCTGTCCAAGGGGATGAGGATATTCCGTCGTGGAGTATTTTCACTGTAAACCTTGGACTCGCCCCAACGCTAACTAGCAAGGGTAGAAAATGGCAGGCGATGAAGTTCACTGTGTATAAAATCCTCGAGCCACCCTATCTTGACGTCTTTACACCCTTGGACCATTTCGTTAAGGAATATCTACCTCCTCGTGGACGAAATTCTTTCTCGAGATATCAGGGGTGAATTCTAGTCCACGGATCGAGGTTGTTCTCTGCGGTCGCTTTTGGGAGGGTTATTTTTTAATGCCAAGAAATCAGTTGGGGGTGGGGGGTAGTCCCAGCGACTTTTGTTGTCTCCGCAGCACCTTTGTGCCCCTCCCCTCCCCCCCCCCCGACGCTTTTTATCTTTATAATTAAAAGCGAAGCGAGCGGACGAGGAAGCTTTTAAAAATTGCACTCCACTCTTGTAGCTGCTACCCCTTTACCCTCTCTCTCGTTCCTTATTTTAAACCAGCCTCCCCCCGCCCCCTCCTCACAACCGTTTAGACAGAAATTTTAGATCTCTGAAATTTCGGTGTTATCGCTACAGGCGATTATGCGATATTTTTTTCTCTGACTTGTTTTTCTTTTCACGTTCTTTGTATTTTCTTTTTTTTTTATCTCGAGGTCTGCGGCGAGGGCGACATTTTTTCTTCTTCTCAGCTCTAAAGAGCAATCCTTCGTAACAGCCCGGACTTGTTCGTTCCGTCGTATGGGGGAGGTTTTATGGAATTTATTTTCACGGGACACAAAGACGTCGCGCGTGTACACACGAGAGATTGCTCTTATTATTTGGGCGTTCTAACGAGAGATCTTATCTGTCGTTTGCGTAATATTTCGACGAATTTTTTGACAATCGACGTCAGACTCTCGACGACGTTTATTTCGTCGTACGACGAAAAAAAAAAGAGGAACGAGAGATCAAATTTACTTGATACTTATCATACACGTGTATATATATATATATTTATATATTAAATTAAAATATTCCCGTCCACGTTTCTTCCCTCTCATTGCCAATGCTTTCGTCGTCCGATAAGAATAAGCCTTAAGCCCGTTTATTGTTAGCTTACGAAACTGTCATCCATCATCGGTACATTTCGTTAACCCGTGCTGTCGCGGTTCTCGTTTTCGGGGAAGCATTCGAGATAAAGTTCAGTTTCGCGAGGATTAATACCAACGGCAAAGGGGATATCCTAAACGGTCGGCAGAAACCATTTTTTGCCACACCGAGTAAAATGCTCCCGATGGAAATGCGAGAGCCGTGAAGTTTTTTTTCTTGTTTCCAGCGGGTCGAAACAACGGTGGGAAAACGGAGAGCGAAAAGGGCCGTTGTCGCTTTTTGCCCAGAGATTTGTGGATGAAATTAAACGCGGCCGCACAGTCCGATTAGAGACTCGCCAAGTATTACGTTCAAGCGTCAAGGTCACGGGAGTTAGGTATCAAGCATATATCTATAATTCATAGAAAATGGCGGCCTGGTAAATACGTTGGAGCATTTTTGAGGACGGTTAATATCGATAATGCAAGGAGCTGATACTTTAATCATCATCCTGAGAATGTGAAATGAACTTTTACTTTCTTCTTCTATCATCTCTCTCTCTCTCTTTCACTTTCCCTTTCTCTTTCAACCATCTTCTTCGCTTGTACTTCTCGACGTATATAATTCAGCTCGACGAAATTTCGCATCGCTGGTATATAGAGAGTTTCTCGGCACGTGGTACAGGTTGTAGGGATGCTGCTGTGTATATATGTATATATAAAGGAGGTATATAATATTTGTGTTACAGAGGGTGGGGAAACAAGCCAAAATGGATATAGATGGTATCTGGGACTTTGGGGGAAGAAACTATGCGAAATGCCGAAACCTGTTAGAAACCACCGGAACCGCAATGCAGAGTTCAGCACGCGGCTCGAACTGGAATCTCAACTAGTCGTTACGGGGTCACAGAATATACTACGATGCTCGGATGGTACAGTTAAGGCTTGGGGACTCTAGTGGATGTCTCTTCAGTCACTCGTAGGTTGTTTTGTAAAATAACTAAGTAGGGATAATTAATTTTTGCATATGCTTATCATCAGTCAGAGAGGCTGATCTTGATGCGTTAGAAATATTTTAGTTTGAAAGACAAGGGAGAAAAATATATTATCCGACCAACGGATGCTCAAGTGGTTGCGGATTCGTCAGGGAAGAAGAATTAAAGGGAGAAAAGAGAAGAAAAAGAAAAAGTGCATCGCTTAATAAGAAACGCTGCAAGAAGTAAGTTCTCAAGCGTTTTCTTGAATGCAATTCGTAGTTTCGTCTCGTCGGTGCTGCATTCGCCAGGGGGTGCATAATTATTCGGTGTCGCGGTACGGGTCGTGGCGTTGGATTTGTCCGGGAGGAAAGTTTCAATCTTTTGGGGGATAAATGGGGGAGGGGGTGGGTGGGGTTTCCCCGAAGCGGAAGCATTTCCCTTAAAGTGTCCGAGGAGAGGTCGAGGTGGGACAGGTGGGAGGGTTAAGGGTGGTAGGGTGTAAAGGCCGTACACTCCGTCAGTGGAGAGTTGCGATGGGATGCGACGGTGTGAGACGTCGCGACGCGACGTTGGGCGTGCTTGGTTGTAAGTGGTTGAGGAGGAAGAGGACGAGGAGGAGGGGAGGTTGAAAAGAGCCGGTTTGCTAAAATAGCTCGTGAATAGTTGAGCGTCGGAGGCGTCCCGCCGCAAAAGCCACTGTCGTACGTCCGAGTGGCGAGGAAGGGAGAGAAGAGAGATTTGCCGGCGACGTGAAAGAGCGGACAATGGAGGTACACGGTAGAAGGATAAGAGAAACGGAAAGAGAAGTGGCAAAGGAGGAGGAGGAAAGAAAAAGGCAAGGACTATTTTTCTATCCGGTGGAGAAAGTCACATCGCTTCAAATATATAAGAAAACATCGGGTGCCGTTTCAAGGGGGCCCCTGGACTATGATAACACGGCCCTACGTAGAAGGTGCTGCCATCGTGCGGAGAATATAAGAGACGCAGGTGGAGTTTGACGATAAAAGGATGGCGAAAGAGAAAAAAAATGTTAAAGGAAGAAACTGAGGGGAAGAGGGGTTTAGGTTATGTCTACGAGGTACACGGCGAGGCAGAGGAGATACGTGGATACAGGAAGAAGATGTATCCATGGGGATGCTGAAGATGAGAGGGACCAGGAACTGAAGTCTGAATGCTTATAAAAATAAGGCAAGGGAGACCTTCGCGTTCTACTCGATGCTAAACGACGTCTCGCTACAGTGTTATTCTTACTTCCGTTTGACCTCCACTCGTTTTTCTCATTTTCCCTGGACCCACCCACCCCTCCTTGTCCACCTCGTACTACTCCAGGAGTACCACTTTCTTCACTTGACATGCCGCCGGGGATACTACTTTGCTCCTTCCACAGCATCTTCCCTTAAATCTCTATATGGAAAACGTGCCGAGACACATATACCTATATGGGTACCTATTTACGTATGAGCTTGCAATTGAGACGTCCGCACATGCAACGGATACAATTGCAGTTGTCGACTTGGACGATTTTCAACTCATTTGAAACTTCATCCCCCAATGAGACCGTCACGTTCACGTGAACTTCAGAGTTCTCGAATCCGCGAAATTTCCTAGTTCCCAATGCTTCCCCGAAGTGCAAACAACCCTCTTTTTACTACCCCTCCGACCTCGTTTCGCAAAACCTTCAGTTAGTTCACTCTGTACAGTGGATATATATAGAGGACCAGCATCCGAAGGTTCTATCCTAAAGTTCATCGCTTCTGGAGTTCACCATCCTCATTCTCTTGTATCTATATACATGTTTATATATATATGTATATACACACACCAACACTTTCTACCACGTTACAAGCTAGACCCTCCCCCCACATTCTACAGTCGGTATAATCATCCCTGTCGCCCAGATTCGACCCAGTTTCATCCAGCATTCACTTCCTGATCCTGTCTGACCTCTTACGACCTTATCCTCTATTCCATCCTCTTCTCAGCGTCATATCAAACGTACTTCCCTAATTCGCGAACACAACGACTACGGCACAATGGCGCCCTGAGATTTTCCGCTTCTATGAATATCAAGCATAAACTCTCTTGCATAATGGTTTTTCAACATGAAATCGCCTCGCTCGCAGCTGAATGTTTGTACTGCAGGAACTTTGATATCTACTTTATGCATCCGAACTTTCTATTCTATAGAATTTTCCAGTAAAGCATCAGGCATTTCTACTGCGCAAGTATTCATCTCTGTTTGATCGCCAGATACGATATATATATTTTTATATAGATTTTTATATAGATTTTTAGAATTAATCCAATTCGCCATATTGGTATCGCTTTTAGTAAGTGCATTTTTCTCACTGATTTTTTATCCAAGACACGTTTCAACGCTCTCTCTCTTCCTCTCTTTTGATGTCGCCTGGTTCTTTTTATCTGCTGCCACTGCAATGCGTACAAAAAATAAATGTCCAAAGCCCAGGCTGATGCTTTTCAAAAGAAAAATAACGTTATCGAATTTTTTCATTTTCAGCATTCCTTGGATTTCCTGGTCTGCCAATCAGAAGGATTGACAATTTGCTGTACGAGCAATGGATAATTAATGCAACGTTTCCAATGACTGGTGCGAGCTTCATTTTTTATAATTAATTATCAGTACGAAGCTTAGGAATGAAAATCTATTAAAAATTACAAGCATATTTATAACTAAGCTACTGAACATCAATTTTGGATTTTGAATTACGCGATTCGTAGATATCGTGGTAGAAACATGAATTTTGGAATTTCTTGAAAGTAAAATAATGACTGTGCATTATGAGGGATATAAAAATGTCAAGGATTTTCCTAATGTATGCGAACAATAAGTATATTGCTGTATAATGACACTGTATGCCTATTAAGGTAAATCAATGAGACTTTATCCGAAATCAATATACGCCCTTTTCTTCTTTGTATTATACTATCTTTAAAGATAGAACGTGCCAGCGACCCAAAGATATTGGTCTCCTCGATTGTTCAGCGAAAAATACACTCAAGCCTCTTGTTCCTTTTAATTAACAAATTCCTTGTATCCAACAACCGTTGAGATCAGCTTGAAACTTATCTTTCCAAATATCTAATTGATCTTTTGAAAAATTTTCATTTTTCACTACAATGACTTTATTGATTCATTAAAAGTGTTTCCATGTAAATACGTGCATATGATACATGGTCCATATAGTAACTACTACTATATGCACTGGGAGCTACTGAATTTTTGGTTGCATTTGCAATGCAATTTGTATACGTGTGAAATTAGGGAAGTTGAGAAGTCCGCGAATGTAGATTGACAATGCTTTAAGAATATTAACAAAAATATATATATAGAACGTGTTAAAAAAATACAAAGGCAAAAGGAATTCTGTCGAAGTGAATTTTCAAAGTTAATTTACAGTGGCTGGACGCTCAGTTGGGACGCCATGAAAAATTACTGGGGATGAAAGTTCCGTCATAACGTGAACAGTTAGGGGGTTACTTTTTATTTTTGTTTACTCTTTAAGGTAATTTATAAAAAATCACCTGTCCTCACCGTCAACGAGTTTCGACTTTTACCATTGTCCTTTATACCAAAAAAGCCAGAGGCCTACTGCACGCGTCGCACCACTATCTTACGAACGATTAAAGAATTATTTCGTATCTCTTATCATTTCTAAAGTAACTGCAATCTGTCAAATTAACTGCAATCTGTCAAATTTACTGCACGCCGTGAACGCGTGCACCAACCAGCAAATTCACACGCATTGAATGACGATAGCGACGACCAATCGGCATCGCGGAAAAGCGACAACAATACTTTCGAGGTATTTTCGATATGCGGTAACGTAATAGATGTAATACTAGTGTAATATAAAAGATGAATTTTTTTACTGGCGGTCAGAAGAAAGGAAGATGGGAATAGTAGCAAGCCTGTTAAAATGGGCACTAGAAAAGTTCATCATGCATTTTAGTACAGTGGCGCCACGCGTGGCGGCTCAGAGAAAACAAGATTCCCTGCACGCCTCTCCATTTTGTTATGCTAATATTACTCCGCTGTCTTTTCTCCGGATACTTTATTTTCTCGTCAGTGGAGTTTCTTATATCTGGTACACGTATTACGCCGTAAAGTGGTGGATTTTCCAAAACGAGCCGGCATTTTCGAAATTCATAGCCGCGCGATCTGTAGCAGAGAAAATTCAGGGACGCTTAAACGTTTTTAACGCGAGCAGCGTTTACGAATACACGATAAGAATTAATGGCCGCCGGCGGAAGGAAGTAAGTAGAAAAAAATATATAAATTATTGAATTGACCTAATCATCTATTAACAAAGGTATATATACGACTCATTAGACGACGCAGATCATGCTGTTTAAAAAGGACTCGACAGTCTCAAGGGCGCATGCGCCTACGTGGGAATAAACACCCTGGAGGCAAATCCAAGCGGAAGTAGAAGAGCTCCCGGTATATATCCCACGCAGTAAATCCCTTCCGGTTGGATTTTAACTTGAAATTTATCACCTTGCTGCAGGAGAAATTATTGTCGCTGTGCAGTCTCGAAGGGAACGTAATTTAAGGGGTGCAATTGACTTGGAACGATTAATATTTCGCCGACTTAACTTCTCGCTGCCGTTTTTACTTTTGACTTATCTAAATGGCCGCTATCCATTTGTATTACAGTCTCGCAGTCCCTTCGTGAAATACTATGGCGATTAACGGTAGAAAAATTATTCGAAACTGATATCTGATAACTCTGTACGAAATTCAATACGAAATTCAAAATTATCGTTTCACAAAATACCAAGAAATATTGCCCGACAATTTTTGTGAGTCTTGTATAAGGTAAAAAAGAAAAATCAAAGTGTCATTTTTTTTACAAAACACAGACCATACCCATGATTAAGTAATTGTCTTGTAGAATCTATAATTCTTCATTCAGTCCGTCGCCATTTTATTTTTCCTTACTTTTCCCAGGTTCCATCTTCTTGCGCGCATCCCCACCCACTATCTATTTACTCACGGGCTTTCCCAGCTTTAGTAAAGCCTGTGACGTAAAACCACCAAAACGAAACGAGTCAAGCTGGTACATTGGAGATGAAATCTATGGAGGAGAATGACGTCAGTAATGATCCAGATCCAGAAAAATCAAATTGCTACGACGGATGATAAAGATAACGACGGATATAGAAGATAAGAATGAAAATGTCAGAGATACCTGTATCCAGCATCCAAGTTTTATACAGATTCACCTTCTATATACAATTGGCTTACACGTGTCTTGTGTTACAGAGATAGCAAAAGAAAACCAAGTATGACGAGACGCTTCGGATTTGTTAAGATTCGCGAGGGACGCGTCAATCTCTCCTGTCCAATCGCGTGGCTCGATTGGATATGACGTCATAAAATTCCTGAGGAATAGGGGAACACTTACCACCAAGAGAAAATTGTCTATCAGCTTCGGATACGCGATTTCCACGTGGGTCGAGGATTCGACACGCGACGTAGAACCGCGACGTAATCCAATCGATCGAACCTTAAGGCTCGAGAGCTTCGATAAAAAAAAACCTATGCGAGTCAGGCTTAATCTTTCAGTCGAAGATGACGCCCCTACTTGAGCCTTCTACCAAATTCTACGAAATCGCTGTAGGAGATGGCAATTTCGAGGGGGATGCTTTTTTTATCTCGTTCGATAATAATTTGGACACCCTTTTTTTATTTTCCTATTAGCCGTTTACATGGATACGATATTTAACCTGTATATATGTACTACTACACGTACCCCATGTACACTGATTAATTGTATATATTTATCATTGGTAAAATCGCACGTTAATATACTGTCACTGTGCTTGACGCGCGTCCCGATAGATCGATTAATCACAAATTATACATATGAAAAATGTATGCCTGTAGGAATTTCGAATTGCGTAACGTAAAAGAAAAAATTATTGCGATTGTACCACGGCTTAAGAGTGGTTCTGGACCACGAGTGGCTAACTGCTACTAACTATGTGAGACGCTTCAAGAAATTCCGCGCTTTCAGGTGAATCCCGAAATTTGTCCTAGATTCGAGAATGTAGGTCAGGTCATGCAGCTGCATAGCAACAAATCCCTGGAGGAGGGTGGGGAGGCTGAGTGGCGTAACTGTATGATGGGGTACTCGTTATCTGCAGAGTCTAAGATAGAATTACGACATAGGTATACCTGTACGTGTTGGACTTATCCATAAGGTTACGTTCTCACAGCAAATGGCATAGGCGACTTTTTTGGATTTAATGCTTATCTTTTTTTTATAAAAAATATATAATCACTGTAGTATATCACGAACGTTTATTTAATGGGTTTTTAAGTTAAAAGTAAAAGTGAAATATTTACTATGGTAATTATAAGGTTTACGGTGCTTACGATGAAGTTTCTTTATATGATAAGGGAACTTGATCGTTTACCTAATATTGTCTAATAGAGAATGATAACAGACGGTTTTATCGGGCTAAGGATAAATTCGAAAGTCAACGACTAACCTGCGTGTTACAGACTTTGTATCTGGTGGTCCAGGGTCTTCCTTTGCAGGGCGTTCGTCGGCAGCGTCTTTGCTGACGTGAGATGCCGCCGCCGCAGCTTCTAAATATGTGAACAAAAAAGAAAAAGAAAATGAATTTTTACAAAAAAAATTTTCTAGTCTCCCCGCGTAGCCCAGACACGTCTCGTATCCGAATGTATCTAATTTGCATCTTCAGCTTGCCTTCCTTCTTTTCTCAAGAGAAAAAAGGGGAAAAAAACGTCACCCCCTCGTCACTCTCGTCGTACACGTCGATTTTTCAACCCCTTTTTCATCTCCACCCTCAAAAGTACAAATCTGATTTCGCGTTCCCACGATGTTACTTAAACGACGATAACCGGATGTACTTAAACAAAATTGCATAACAGTCAAACTTGGTCAGCCATTTTTTTTCGCGATAAAGGGCTACATAGATCGACAATAATAAAAGTCATAAAAATCAAAAATCCCATTAAAAAAAATATAAATAATCTTGATACCTTTCGTATGACGTCGCTGACTTCAAAATTTCGATGTAACGTGTATTATGGACTCGCCATTATTATTCAAGCGCGATAAGTTTTTTTTTACCGCGGTATGATTACATGGTATATAGTATATACATATATGGTCCATATACCAACTAACCAATTCCATTTAAGGGATGAAAATTATAATTTGCCGTTGGATGGTAGCACGATTTTCCGAGAATTGGCATTGACAATCTCCAGGCAGCCATGGCGCGCGTTCACGCGCGACTCAGACGCAAGACAATGTTCGTTTCCATGAGGCTGTCGCGATGCAATTTAATTAAGCACCTTACAGGGCGACGAGCGATTATCATTGTTTACCGTGGTACCCACTGTAATAACAGGAGTGTTGGAGCATTGTAACGTACTAACAAGGCCTCGCGAAATGAACAAAGTTACGTCGTTACGATTCATTAAAAGTTACTTTTTTTCGTACTGTGTATATATATATATATATCCATGTATAACCTGCTGTTGCAAAACGCGTTAAATCGCAAGTTACGAGCGTTTTCATTGGTCGATTTTTGACGTAGAACAAAAAAATTTTGACAGCACACGTTACACTGATGAAACGTTTAGTGCACAAGTTTTGTTATTGTTATTTGCAATAATAAGAATTTTACATATATATATACATTTTATACAATTAAGAGTAATCTTTTACAGTAGTAAAATACTGTATTAATAATTAAAATAAATATTTAAAAAAGTGTATACACAATACCTTGAGCACGGTGACCACTTCGACCAGGGTAGCCACTCTCCCCAGGCAGTCTGTAAAACAAAATGGACGTACTTTTTTTTAATCCAGGATATAAGTGTCTCGTATTTATAAACATTTATGTATAGGGAAAAGTGGGGCAAGATGGGTTACCCGTAAAATTAATCTGAAGGATGGAGGGGTGGATGGGTGGTAATCGTGACGTATTTTTGGAATTGTTCCGACGGCATTATTTCCACGAGGGGTTCGTCTTACCCCATCTGTCCCTATATATATAGAGTCATATATTACGTATATATATAATCCATATGTAAATTCTAATTCCCTCCCCGAAAAAATGAATAATGAAAGTGTCATTATAGTGACGTCACGGTTTCCGCGCATTACAGAAAAAGAAGAGAAAACTCGCGTATCGCGACGTCGAGAAAAAAAAACCTATAGTTTGATATTCACGGGAATTTCTGTTTCTTCTTTTTTTCCCTCTTCCTTTTCATACCTGCTCGCTTTTACATTAGCGAAACGAATGAAGCGTCGAAGTGAAATTCTCGCAGTAGAGTAGCTAGCGACGGCGGCGCCCTGCATATTTCATAGAAGCGTAGAATGGGCGGAAGAGCCCGAACCCTGGCGGCAGGTACAGAAACGAGTAAAAGATGGATGAAGGGTCTTAAGCCCTAATATGTTGTCTGATGGGGGTTTGACATCGCTAACTGTCCGCTAAGTGAAAAATCTCGCTTCTCTAACCTCCTCCTCTCTCTCTTTCTATTTTCCCACGTCTCTCTTTCTCTTACATTCAATATTTACCCGTGCTCTCCTACAGCTACAGTTTTGCCGCTTCGCAAGTTCCTAGGAAAACATTTTCGATTAAACTTAGTGTACGCTTCATTGATATCGGCAACTTCACGTTGCATCGTATATCTATAGGAAAGTGACGTCATTTGTCACGTTATGCTCTTTGGGTTTTCGGAATCCACCCTTAAGGTAGACTAAAAACAAATTCTCTTTCTCTCTTTCTCGTTACTGGAGTATCGATGCTCTCACGTGCATCCACCATGCGTCTGCATGTCCCAAAAAGGATCCCGAGCCTCTAAATGCTCTCTGAGTAAAATGGCAGCCAAACTTGGCAAGTCAGTCGAAGGGAGAGAAGTCGATTTAGGATCTTTACGAGGTTAAAGCCGGTTTTTTTCCTCAGACCCAGGACCGAGGTCCGTGTTATTAGCCAAGAGTCGAAAAAGGCACGAGAGCCAAGACCGGAAATAGAGAGGACACAGGAAGCGAAAGAGACTGTAGGTGAGGAAGCGGATTTTCCTTACTCACCCCTCGCGCCCATTCCCCTCCCCCTACCCCCCACAAGCATTCACTGAATATATTGAGCCGTCGATTCGCCGATTCTGGCATCGGTTCGTTGACGTAGCGCAAAGGAGCGTCCCCGCATTGCGGGCTTTTCATCCTCGTACACTGGAGGGCGTCACGACGCCAAATCGCTCGTCCCCCCCCTACCCCCGCTCACCACCCACACGTCATACTAGAGCTCCATAAGCTTCAAACTTCGCTAGCTCTTTTACTCTCCTGGCAGGAGACATCGGTAACCGGAAATACTATCAGTATCGGTATCACTACTTCAAAACTGCATGCAACTTTCAGGTTCGGCCATTTTAGTTGGATTCAGCAATCAGTGAATCAATTGTACGTTCAACTATTTGTAAATGCATTATATAATTAGAAAACCAGAAATTTTAAGTATACCAACTACGTTACCTATGGTATACTCTGTAGGATTTTTTGTTTTGGAATCAAGATCCACCCCCGGAAATTCACCATCCGCCATTGCTGTTGTTACCGTTGCAGCCATAAATTACAGCAACAGTTAGAGATACCGACGCAGCAACACCGTAGCAACGTACCAATAGGTACACCCAATTCCCAGCCAATCTAAAATCAATCTTAGTTCCTTCGTTTCTCTATCGATGAGGCCTTAGATGAAAGTGGGGGAGTATTGGGGGGGAAAAGGGGAGGGGAAGGAGGAAGGGTGAACCCTCTCTGATTCTGAGTGGCAAAGCGATGCTGGAGTCCGATCGGTTTTAAGCAGACCTGCAAGTCTGCATTATTCAAACGCCGTTCCGTGTTCCCTTGTGGCGACGCTTGCCTTCTTCTCTCGTCTGAGTGCCAGTCGGATCTCTCTGTCACTCTCTCAGTCATTCTCTCTCTTCCCTTTTTATTTACATTTCCCTCTCTCTTCCTTCGTCGGAAAGTCACGGGGTGGTGCTTCATCCCCTAGCTTGACGGAGTTAAGTATTATCGGTTTTATTCAGATCGAGCAATACTTAGTCGACTCTTCGTGACCTTGGAAATTTTTTTTACTGAAATCGACTTAACAAAAATTTCGTGTACGATTTTTTGGATTTTTCCAAATATTTACCCTTGCAGAATCTCGGGTCGGCTGCAGGGGTGACTATTGCGTAAGAACGACGGATAGGTTGTCGACTAAGGATAAGTTGCATGAATGCATTATGCAAACGCCTATGTATTGAGGGGGGTGCTTTCAACCCTTAGTATTCATCGTCGTCCTTTACCATCCCTTTGGACTTCTTCATCACGTCTCGCTGGTGGATTCTTGGGTAATTCCAATACCTAGCTGTCAATTTAAGTCCTTGGTCTCTTCCTGGTACAGTAGACAGCATCCACTCTCCTTGGCATCTCTCTCTGGAGGATATTTATCAGTCTCTCTTCTTATCCCCTTCATCCACCCTTCCGTCCGTCTTTACCGTAACGTAAGTCCTGAATTTCTGTATCTCCACTTCCGTCCTTTCATTCTGGCCTCGACGGAATCTCTCTGTAAACGTGATTTCAGGGAGTTTGCTCTCTCTCTCTCTCTCTCTCTCTCTCTCTCTCTCTCTCTCTCTCTCTCTCTCTCTCTTTGTCTGTGTACCAGAGAGAGATACTCAATGGAACATTAAACTCCCAACTTATTGAAAGCAACAGTGAGGAGAGGTACTCTCTTTGCTAATGGGGACGCCCTGGGTCCACTGTGGCTGAATCTCAGATACGTATCTTCAGTCTGTCGAATGCCTTTATATAGTTCGGATACCGTGGTACCTACTACCTTCCCCTCCCACCACCAGGAACCTTTTTGGTTGGAATCCCGACTCTCACTCCCTCACCCACCCTTCTCCGAGGGTGTCTAAATCGTTAGAGACTGATTCGTGAAATATTTAGTTTCCGGGAAAATTCGCGAAATTGTAAATTTCGTCTTTCATTATTCGCAATTGCATTATCGAGGAGTAAGGTACTTCATGAGGATTGCAAAAGGACGTTGTTGTCGTTTTTTGGACTTAAATTTTTTTGTCAATCTACAAGGGTGCAGCTGATATAAAATGGCGACTGATAATAACGTGATAACGGTTCATAGCCATATTTGCCGTGTTATACTGGCTTTGAAGTAGTTAGCGAATAATCAGCGAAGTCAATGCTATCCAAGGACAAATTAAATTGCGCAAAATATTAGGAAAAACATAGAAGAGCTAAGCTCTATGTCTGTAGTACTTATGTATAATAATATCTGATGGAGAAATTGGAAAAATTCCCTCGAATTCTCATCCCGACGTGAAACGTCTCCGTCGGTCAAGCGTGCGTTAAATACGAGATGATTCCCGAAGCGAAGATCCTTTATGGGGTGATAAAATCTCACGGTGTCATATCTGACAGAAAAGTGACACCCGCTATAACCCAGCCAGGAGATTAGTTTCTGTATTTACATCTAAGATCGTTTCAAAGTACCCTAAGGACAGCAGCGAAGCATTTCCGAATTAAAAAAAAGTCAAAAATCCCTAAGAAAAATAAAAGAAAATCAATTAAGGGTTATTACAAAAATTGTCAGTGTACGAACTATATTGGAATTTGGTTTTTCTCTTTTTCCATAAAGAAATTCAAGTTCTGAACGTTATTATTTCGATCTCGGGAGTGAATGTGTAACTTTGCCGAGCACTCGGCACCGAAGAAAAATTATTCCGTAATTGAACTTCCGGTCTTTGAATCTACGCGAAGTCATGGACGGGGTCAGTATAGTGCTAGCAGTTGAGTATAGTTACCTATAGCAGGTACTACTTCTGTTTGTCGTAGGCGGAGTAGTAGGCCCTTATGAAAAATTAATTTCGTTCCAGAGCCAATTTGTGAGCGGAGTTCAGTCATGGAGAGAATCAATGCCGACCGAGGTCGGGCAGGGGCGGACGTTCGAGGGGCACCCAAAAAGCATTATGGCTGCCAAAAAGGTATTATTGCACGTCAGTCACACCTTTTTGACGGGATTGCCAAAGTTATAGACAATGCTCTCCTCGCGCCGGCACTGCTTACCACTGTGACTTTTCCAGCAAACTTTTGCGCCCCTTGTCTTTAACGTACCTTTGTGGCGCCATCTTTTTTTTCTTCCCCCTCCACCGGGACGCGGAAACTTTATTAGCTACCTAAAAGCTCGCGCTTAACTTTGTTGTTTAAGTTATGCGATCTTAGTTTGGTTAATTTATTTGTTCTTGTTCTTGTAGTACATACAGTGGGATTGAAATTTGAAAGTTTTTTTTACAGGTATTACATAAATGGAATTTAGAAATAATTATTTGTACGGAACGGGACGAATGAATTTTTAAACATCGATGATTAATGATTTTGATGAATTTTCTATTTCCTTATGGAATTTCAATGCTGATAATACGTTGGATAATAGGAGGTTTTTAGGAAAATTTTTAGGTAAAAAAATTAAGTGGATAATTTAGCGAAGAATCTTCCACTCGGAGTAATGACCTGGAGCGTCTGGTTGCTTGATCGAGTATTTGAATTACGAAGGAATTAAAGGGGATTATATAAACGCGAATCGGCCATCTTGGATCACGTTAATTTGGCACACGCAAAATACTTCGAACGCGAGTAATATTGTTTGCGTTGCCAGTCGACGTTAATTGAAAACTGCACAGGCGCAGAAGTACGTCATTAATTAAACTGTTTATCCGCAATAATGGCGGAATATAAGTAAATCCAAATTTACAACCGACAATACCGTAGAAACGTAACGAAAACTGAAGTAATCATCCCAGACGTCACATCTAGCAACGAATAACAGCGAAACTGTCGAAAAAATTGACATAGAAATTTTAAGAGAAAATGGCGCCATAAAACTCGACGCTTTTATCGCGTCCAGGCGTCGTTGTTCCCTTAACTGCGCGTTTACAATATATACCAGTAGATGGCGCCACTGTCTTGAAAAAATAACCAAATTTGTAATCAACTATTTCTTACCACCAAAATCCTTCTATTGCGCGCGCCGAACCGGATTTCCAAAAACGATTAAAAAATCACTGCATTAATACAGTAACAGCAATCCGACAAATTGACTGCATCCCGTGAACGCGAAAACTGGCGTTGCCAATAAAAATCATAAATAAAATGACGCAACGTGTTCCAACGTACAATTTAATCAGTCCCACTATTTAATCGTAAACAGATTATACCATTGGTATTGATATCCAATCGATAACATACAATTTTAAAAAATATTCCTCGACACGTCCCATTAGTATCATACAAAATACAAGGTATATTCATATAAATATAGATAATAAAAAAATCCTTCCTTTCAACACATTTGAAAACGTTTCTCTGACCATGGGCAAATATGATCCAGATTCCATCCCCAATGGATGGCATCCATTAAATCTGATATTCAATTCAAAATAAATTTTACTATTTATTTTGCAGATTCCTGAAACAAGCGTTTCTTCAAAGCTTTGGCTATTCTACGTTCATACTGATATAGTAAGTAGACTCTATATACTATATACCTCTATATATATATATACACACGTGCTGAATGTACCATTGAAATCTTATCAGTCTAACTGGATATCGATCACTTCGCCAAGGTTCGTGCAGCACGACAGAATGCATACGGCATAAGAAGTTGAAGCGTCAGTGGTATACTTGGCTACCATTGGCTACTGCCACTTTAAGCATTAAGAAAAAGTGCTTTCGCCTCGAAGCGAAGAGTCGCCACTTTGAACGTGGGTTGATGACGGCATTAGGTCCCTCGGGATGGGAAGTGAGGGTTAACTTCGGGAGCTACCGCTAACAGACGGTACTAACAGGGCTAATAATTCTAAGGGTGGTGGTAACTGTAAGTATTAGCTCATCGAAAAGACTCACCCCTTCTTGGTCGCGTAGGTTAAAGAAACCGAAAGGTTCTTCCGTGGAATGGAATTAGTCAATTATAGGTGCACGTGGGGTTGGGATGTCTGGGGGTTGCTTTGTCGACAGTTTTCATCCGTAAGGGGTGAGGGAAGCTTGAGTGGTCGCCCGAGGACGGTGTCGAGCGACAAGGGCTGCTGTCTTGCACGCGACAAAGGGAAGATAGCGGGAGTTATTGTAATGGCACGTGCAACCCTTAACCTGCTGGTTCGAAAAGGGTGGGAAAAAAATTCGTAGTTTGACTTTAGGTTGAATTTCAAATTTTTTTGCAGTTTTTCATTTTTTTTTAATGAGGACAGTTATTTTGGTGGGTGAGGGATGTTTTGAGTACTGTATAGAATTACCTACCCCTAGGTAGAGTTCAATTATCGATCGACTTGTATGGGTTAATTAATTATTTTTGAAGTCTAATCATGCGGTTGTGTAACATATTATTTCAGGAAATAAGACGGATTCGAGCTTCGTCGAAGTAATTAATAATTCATATTTTATTTTTGTTGATTACTAGTTAAGTAATACGTAACAATTATTTACTTAGTAATATTTCCTTACTAATCTTGTAACTAAATATTGTAATAGTCTGTATAATAATTTACATACCCGATCGATATGTAAAATTGAAAAAAGGTACCGCGAAACCACTTGGCCATTTTTCTTATTCCGCGAATTCCATTTCACCCTATAAAAGAAGCACAAAGAGTACTTCGCTTTGACCTGACGTCAAGCAAACGCCTATATCCACTGGAGTAGTATTTCAGCAAGGGTTGTTCAACCCTTGGGAATAAGAAGGTCTGCCAAGTAAAAGAGTAGGTCCTCGTGAACGTTATAGGTAAAAAACTAAAAAAAAAGAAACCAAAAGAAAGAAGCGACGAATTGACAAAAATCGAAACTCGTCCAACGTCCAATAAATTTTCAAAGGTTTATCCTTGATTTCGGAATGAAGGATTCCAGCCGTAACTATCGTTTCATGGAAATGCGTGACTCTGCGCCCTGAGGTACAGGTCGTGCTATAATATTATGATCGTTAAGCTGTCCAAGTTCGACGAGAGCCCCAGTTAACCCCCCACCCCCTCACCCAAAGTCCTTGTGCGTGCATGAACAGGTGTTACTAATGTCCCTTCAAACTATTCAGGCTTCGTGCTTGAAAGTTACGAACGGAAAGCCCGCTGCCATTTTCGTTTTATACGAATCAAAAGTCTCCGGCTGTTCGGTAACGTCGCTACGAGTGGACTGTATACCCTCCCTTATCTTCACAGGGGTATATATACCCTTGGTGGGAATAAAAGTTGGCAGGAACTTTCGTCGCGCTCATCAGGAACGTCCGTGAATTTATATACCTGGTTTGAGACTTGATCTCTGCTCGTGCGATTCAAAGAGGACTTTTTTCTTTTATCAAAGATACAAGCGAGCGACGTTAAATAAGAAAAAGAAAAAATAATAAAATACAGAGACGGTTAGGCTTAAGTAGAAATATTAAATTCTTACTTCAATCTGGTACGAAGCTTCTAAAGGATTCGCCGTGTTTGCATACGAATTTTTCACAAGGTATATTCCCTTACTTCTCTTTTTTTCTCTTTCTATTTATCTCTTAGGGTACACAAAAAGATACCTGCATGGGAAACAAATTTCTTGAAGTTGCAACGTCGCCAAATTCGATTGGGACGTATGCGTGGAACTCGATACGGTGTGGCGGGAGACAAAGTTTTCAACCAAGATTCTATCTGTTCTCTAGGCGCAGCATCCATCCACGTATTCCACACATGTAATACAAATATAGATACGTAAAAAGCTTGGTACCTGCCTGGAGTTTTAAAAGTCTAGACACTGAATCCTACGATCGAATCTACGCGCGAAACAAATGACATTTCGGTTCTCTACAAAGTCACGTTTTAGTTCGTCTCAGCTACGCGTGGCGGCGCTACTAGCAGTCTGCGTATTAGGATTCAAATTTCTCGAGCGCAACGGTTTCGGTGTGGAAAACCAAACAAAATGGTGGCTCGTAGGGTTATATACAATTATTATATATTATATTGATATATATTATGGCGAGTTTGCAAGTAAACTTACGAAGAGAGTGAAGAGTGCTTCTAGTTAATGATATACGAAGTACGTATTGCGACTGACGCATGGTTAATTAGTCGAATCACAATTGAAAATACGAAATGGTCCTATGCTTAAGTCTGTCTCTCTCGTATTAATACAGTCGATATAAAAACGTTAAAAATATAAAATAACTCTTTTTCATCTATCAAAAGTAATCGCTAATCGATGGACAAATCATACGATGTAATTCGGGTTAGGCATTTCTAAACTCCCAGATCCTTGCGTCACGCTTCAGTACGATTTAAATCGCATTAATCATTCGCTATTAGAATTCAACGTGCGGTAGTGAAGCTTCCTTCGCGAAATCCACGGAAACCGTTACAGGATAATGGGAATATAAATGAATAGGAAATCTTACGCGATTTCGCTAATGGCGCGTGATAGTTTATCCTTTGAAAAGGATTTGATAGATTTTCACGAGGAATCCATCTTGGTATTTACTTTTCTATTTGGTACACGAGTTTACGAATCCTGAGCCTGCTTCAAAATTGCATAACGCAATGCTCTGTATACACCCTACCATATACGTTGTATATAAAGAAAGTAATTTGTCCATTAAAAATTAATAAATTATTTATATTATTTTCGGTGTGAAGATCGACCAAAAATTTACATAATTATAATTAAACGCGTCTCTTTCCCTAATGATTAACGTTGCTCACGATTCTCGTTATGATAATGCTCCTATACCACGTTCGTCGTACGTGGTGATATGTACCATGTAATCCATGGAGGTAATCAGTAAATTAGCTACCCGTAACGGAAGTACTCCAAATTGCGTTGTTTCCTGCTTTTGTGGTTGCGATATCAGGGGATGTACGTGTCCCACGTACATATATTAGCGTCAATTGAAGAAACAGGTGAAATCAGGTCGCACGCGTCATTTCTATTACTGTAATTATCATCCGAATATATATATATACCAAGTAAAAATTATTTAGAATGCAGTGAATCTGCAGTTGAATACTTAGAAGTATAGCCAATGAGACTATACCATACTAAGGGCATACTTCGAAAATGCATTACCAAAATCTAGCACGGTATAGCTTAGATCTATGCTATGGCATATCGAAAGGTGCGCAAATGACGTAAGACACATCCCCTAGTATCATATTTGTATTGTCAGACAAATGATAGACAAGGCAGACAAGAAAGCTATAGCTATGCCAAGGAAGACTTTGGAGTGGTACAGGGAGCGTCAACGCTGCCCTTGAGTAAGGACTGTTGTCAAAGACCGATCAGCCTGCACTTCTATTCCAGGGCATCAGTTGATGCTCCCTGTACAAATTATAATTGAAAAATTGGTCGCAGGGGGGCAGCGCTTGTTTATCGGT
>JARQST010000613.1:165833-184245 GCA_030142225.1 Pachycephus smyrnensis
TGTACTCTCGTCTCTCAGTGCTCTGTGTCCGCGACTAAAGCGTGTCGCAGGTCGGAATCCCCCCTCGCGGCCCTCTCCCTTGCGTCACGGCAATCCGCTGTTACTTCGGTATCCGTTAGACGGACCCATGCTGTACGTAGGGGTTGGGCTTCGATTGCGTGTATTTCGCACCCTAAACCACTTAATCCGGTCTTTTGCATTTGTCTTATGTCAATTGTAATGTTTGTAACAATCGTTCCCTATCTATATCATAATCTTTTCCTTAATGTCTTTTGTCTCGGGCCTTCAGCCCGTGTAACACCATCTCCTCATATACCCTTTACGGCGAATCAGTCTGTTTAAATTAACTGCATCCGCAGTCATTGTCTATCGCGCGCGAAAATCCGGTCGTTAATCTAGTACTAATAAGTTATTAATTAGTCCACATCCGAAAATACGCGTAGTGCAAAAATAATGGCGAAGCTCGAATCGTCAAGTGGTTGCCCGAACGTATCGCGAGTGTCAAAGGATGGTCTGGACCAGTGGAGTATTCACAAGGAACATTCGAGAAGAAGACGAAGATCCTGTGGTGAGTGAATTTTTCTTTTCTCTCTTCTTTCAACTCGCCATAAACATTTATGCAAAGCGACCATGCTGAAAGCTATGCTTTTACTATACTAAGCGTACACCAGAAATACAGCATAGATCTAAACTATACCTGTACTAGATTTTGGTAATGCATTTTGAAAGCATGCCCTTAAGAGACTAATCCCATACTATTTAGTATAAGATACTACTAGTACCATACTAATTACTATAGGATAGTCTCATTGTCTATACTTCAATTTATATTTCTGAATGATCAACTACAGATCCACTGCATACTAAATTTTTACTCGGATATATATATATATACAAACACAAAAACTATATAAAAAAATCGTATAGAAAAATTTTTTTATCCACAAATTCCCAACTCGCAATATTCGACCCTTTTTCGTAACATTCAAAAAGGATTTAAAATGGCGAACGCAATGCCAACCCAGATGCAACGCCAACCGTAAAAGCTTACACGCTGCTACATTTCAAGGCACGAAGTCAAAAGTGTAATCGTGTTTTCGCAACTGCAAAAAATTCGCGTTACCCATCAGCCAGCTGCAGGGAGCTTCCGTAAAACGATGCTACATGTAAACGACTTTTGACATAGTGACTTAAAAAAAAATCACTCATCGTCTACACAACCAGACTCCATACTTTTATACCCTAATGTATTTTTCAAGTACCCCTTCTTACTATTATATATATATATCTCGATCAAAGATCAATATCTTTTTACTATCAATAACCAATATATCTTTTTAAACTTTTTTCTCACTATTATCACTATATCTCGATCCAAGTTCAATACATTATTATTACCGGTAACATTTAGCTGTTCCTTCATTTTTTTTATTTTTTATTATACAATACCTAATAAATGCCCCAGCATCCCTCGGGGCACGAAGAGCTACGATTACACGATAATATTTTTATACTAGACTGTTACGTATACTGCATTTTGTATTATCCGCGTCCTATCCAGCGCGCGACTAATGTTTTGTGTCGCGTAAGTAATGTCTCGTCCCGTTTGCAAATTGTCTGCTTCGTTCGCAGGGTATTCGCGTTTTTCACGAGAGCCAGTATTGCCTTCTCCGTTTGCCGGGTAACACGACAAGTAAAGCTTAGACGTAGGGTTGGGTGGGTAAGGGGTGGTGGTAGGAGGGGGCATACTACCAAGGTACGTTCTACCAATGCATTTCAGTAGAGCCGAAACGAAGTAATTCGTATATAAAAGCTTGAACGTAGAAAACAAGCGTCCTCTGATAAGACAGAGAATCGTTTAAAGAAATTGGATTAGCTAGAAGGAAAGCGTGTCCCCGTGATATCGGACGCCATTTTTCTTTGACTGGTTCAGGTAGAAGTGCACGTGCGAAAATTGTCACGCATACGTATAGGTACGGCTGGTAGGAGCATTTAGGGATAAAGAGTAAAATCGTTTCTCTACAGGTCGTTTCAAAATTGACGCGTATACTGCAGTTCGACCCTTTTTGGGTTGCGCTGGAGGAAAAAGATAATTTTGGGAATAATTGAAAAAAAAATTGTCACTTGTACTCTTACGCCTTCGTTATAGGATTTTTTTGGAAAAAGTAGCGAATTTCCTAGACTTGGAATAAACTGCAAGGGCTCCTGTTGTCAACGTGACTCGCGAAACTGTAATGGCGGGTAGTTTGTTGTACGACGAAATGAAAAGTCTCCGAGGTACGCAGAAGCGTTATTTTTCTTATTGGATTCGCTTCAGTCGTCGGTAGGTGGGCTTTGTAAAGAGTTTTTGTATTTTGAAAATAAGTCCGGTACTACGTACGACTATAGGACATTGCGGGCGGTAGGGGTTTTGTCGCTGGTTTTCTTCCACTGTTAAAGAAGTCGGTGAAACGTTTCATTTTGAAGGTTTTTCATTCTTTCATTTCTTTTTCTTTTTTTTTTTTAAGTACCTAATGGAGCGTTTTCAAAGCTGTGGGTAGTCATATATGTGTGTGTATATATATACGGTTTTATGTAGGGCATACCTGAGTTTTCATATACGTCATATAAGACAGGTAAACACGAAAAGAAGGTAGGTCAGGCAGGATAAATGTTTTTGTTGTTGTATAACTGGACCATTGTGTATACACGATATCTACAGATTAGTCGAGCGACAAACTTTGCAGAATTCTGGTCCAGATTTTTCTATACGAAGCTCAAGGGGATTCTCTTGGTAAAGAATATCTGGTATGGTAACCCCCTCCCCTCCCCCCTACAAACGTAATTCTACGCTGCTTGCGGATAATAAAAAGTCGACACGTCGCAAAATGAGCGCACGGGGAACGTATCTGCAAGCCGATTTCCAACTGGCTGCACGAATAGAAGTGTTTATCCGTTTTCAGACGCGCGTCACGGTCGAGCGCCTCTTGTGCATCTGACAGATGTAAAATTCAACCGCTTTCGCGAAATTCTGCGAAATCCCCGCTGCTGGACGGCGTCGATGGAGAACGTTGACAGTCGATAACGTCTTTCGCGAATTTGTTTTTTCAAGAGGGTCATTTCGAAAAAATTTTTTATTATCGGCGTACAAACAATAGTGACGTATCTATTGGATGCCGTATGTAAATTGTACCGTTGTGCAATTGGTGATTTTTTTAATTATGCAACGGAGTATGGAGGACTGTATGAAAAAAAAAAGAATTGCAATATTATGAAACGAGTTCGTAAAAAACGTCGTGCTGGAGAGAAGAAAGTAAGGAAGAAAGGTTATGAACTTTTCTTTTATTTTTTTCTTTATTTTCCGTTGGAATTTCGTCGGAACCAATTGCCGTCCAACGATTGGTTCTTTCCAGTGACGTGCAACTGCTATCGCGTGACCAACCAGGACTCGCTTTTAGATTAACGCGGAAGGACGTGTCCGCCATTACAAATGTATTAGCCATGCACGAGAAACGTTGTTGGGTAATTTTACGCGAAAAGTTTGACCAGTTTTGAATGAGGTATTGACTAAACGTTAAACCGTTCACTTGGAAGTATATCAAATAATATATGACACTGACTGTACGCTATCGACGTCGTCCCCTCTTACCTGGCCAATGGCGTCGACCTGAAAACTCGTAGAGGCGCCAGTAATCTCTGCTAATTCGCCAACGGTCGTATTGTCGCCAGCGACAAGGTTTATCAGCAACCACTGAAACGAAAAAGAAAAACAGTTGATCGATAATTCAATAAAATATGAAAAATTCCCTTTATAAAAAAAAAAATAAAAAAATGAAGAAAAGACAGTCCGACCAATAACCCCCCCAAAAAAGATGGGTGAGGTCGGAAGATAAAAAAAATAAAAGAATCTAGGTCATTTCCCTCGTAGATCATCGTTAACGAACGATTCAAGCGTGGGTGCGGACCACGTGGTTCACGTTTTGAAATCCCTTTCACAGTTGCGCAAGACGTCGCCCCGTATAAAAAAATTGAAATGCACCAATTAAATGACGGTTGATACGGAAAGCAGAATTAAAAAAGAAGAAATGTACCTTGGCATTAAGAAATTTGACTGATGGTAGTTTTATTTTAATAAGGAAGTCCACCCTTGTTTCGTTCCTAACCTACCCCACGTACTATCCCCAACTGCATAGCTGCATCGATGCATATAGGTTACGTTGCATCGCTGCATCACTGCACCGCGTGCACGTATCTTGGAATCGTTCTGAGAAATTTTACCTTTATTGCCTCCCTTCCCCATCCACACCCCCCGTGTCCCTAGACTCTCTCTAGCCCTCCTACCAACCCCCTCTCCCCATAAGCCAGTGGGGAAAACTATCTCGAAGATTCATATTTTACGAGAATCCCCGTTGTTGCGGCCATATTGTATATTTATCTGGAACAATCGGGACCGCCTACGGGCACGGATAACCGGTGCATGGATGCACCGACTTGAATGCATGCATAACCTGTCTGGAATATACATCCTATAGGAATGACTGTATGCAACCCCGGTGATTTTGGTGCAGTGCATTCTGGGAGTTTGTTGGTTTGAATATTCCAGCGGGAATAATCGTTTCTTGGATCGGGATGGTTTGCGCCCTTGTTATTCCTTGTTTTCACAGCTGAAAAAGATTATTGGCTGCGCGATGCAGTTTTGCATCGGGCGCGCGCGAATGCATTTTTGTTTTTGGGGGTTTGAGAATTCTTTTTTTCTTTTAAATTGTACAGGTACGTGGTTTGTAAAAAAAATGATTAGAGAAACGAAAAAGGGGTAAGTGCGTTATCTGGAAAATATTTTTGTACCTCGACCGTGCGTAACCCTCCTTCCCTCGCCATTTTTTTTCTCTGAAAAAAGGGGACGCACCGCGGTACAGCTCGTTGGAGTATTTGCAAATCCGTGCAAATTAACCGTAGCCATGGCAGCGGGACGATCAATTCTTATAATTATACCACGCGAGATTGGCAGTCATATATAGTGTGTATATATATAATATATATACTCAATTGTCGCGTCATACAATTAACTGGTAAAAAAGGCGGCAGAGGTAATCGTGCTGCTCTGTCGGAGCAATATGGCTGAGCACTGAATAAAAAGATTCCGAAGCCTTTAATTAGTCGTCAGCGATTCGCAGCTTCTTGTATTCGGATCCGTGAAAATGAGGAATAATCGTACGAATCGAAAGTAGACACCAAGTATATAACCAATAAAGGTATACGTATGCTGTCTTAAAAATAAAAGAAAAATGTACTTAATATGAAAAAAAAAAGAATACCATTTTGCCAGTAAAAATTTACTGGCAAAATGGTATTTTTCTTTCTGGACCAAGGTCCAAGAAACTTCGACTCGAAGATCATCTTAACTTCAAGTGACTTCAAGCACGTTCATCTTAACCATAAAAACTACACTTCAAGGTATTTGGGATTGCTACCCCAATTTGGGGTAGTCAACCGACTCACCCTTGTTCAGTTCGAATGCAAAAAGAATTTTTTTTACCTGCCACTCTAATTAACTATGCCTGGGTCAAGTAGCTGAAGATACGAGAGAGAGAGAGAGAGAAAAAAAAAGAAAGAGAGAGAGAGAGAAGTACTCGTATAATTTTTGTAGAGAGCACTTACGAGTTATGACACACACATATATATATATAAAACATGTGCATACATATATAGATATACAGGTGGTGTATAGGTCTTTATCAAAGTACACTGTAAGTATCGCCATAGGACAGAAAGAATTTTCTCAGCTCATTCTGAAGAGTCTGGGTCCATTCGGATTGAGATGTTAACGCGAGATTTACGTTGTACGCTCGTCGCTTAATGAGATGTCGGACACGACGATAGCCAGCTAGTTAATTCTTATCCACCATTTTGATTGGCTCGCGTGCCACACATGTGGCAACGTCCCGTCGGGCGCATTAATTCCAGTAATTAACGGGGTCTCGCCTCGTTAGGTTCAAATTGACTTTTCGGCGACACATCCCTGTCTCACGCGTCTACCTCTAAACAGTGTCTGCGCGAGGACGTTTTCTTTTTTCTTTTTTTTTCTTTATTATTTCCGTGTCGTTAGGCAGGAAATCACGACGGAAATCGCATTAAATTCGATTGCGCAATTTCGCGTACAAAGGATTGAGCATCTTTTACGAACTCGATGAATTTTATTTTCTGTCTTTTTTTAACTTATTTTTTTCGGTTGGAGGGGGAGGAATTCCTATCTTTTTTTTTCACCGCCATCTTGATACGGCGGAATGACAAATACTTCACGGTCCGGATGCTGCCAAGTGAAGATCTTCGCATTAGCCGTCATCTCGTGTCGACGCGGTCTCTCGTCTGTGCCTGTGTGGAAATTGCAAAAAAAAATAATTTTGAGTAGATCGCGATTGGTTATACTGAAACGCGCAAGGACGCGTGTCTAATTGGCTCGTTGAAATTGAACGAAGGTTAAATCAATTGTTAACTGGAACGAATGATTTATCGATCCCCTCTTTTGTCAAGGTAGCAAATGGAGTTTCAGGTATCGTAGAGAGAGTGAGAGAGAGAGGAAAGAAGGAGGAAAAAAAAACTGCGAAACCATCAGTCACCAGAAAATAGGAAACGTCTTCTTCTTGCTACAGGGATAGGAAGGGGTATCTCTTTAAGTTTCTCTTGGCACTTGAAGGTTGCTGCGAATTTTTCTCTTTCTGTCCTAACAGCTACGTCACCAAGATACAGCTGGCAGGTCAGGTTATATAAATGTCCAAAAAAAGAAAAAAACCGGTAATAAGTCGGTACAAGGATAATATATCCGCGGGGGAGGGGGCAGTCTATCGAAAAAAAGTGACTAGCGAAACAGTGAATCAGGAAACCAGTGTCATTTCCCCCAAGTAGATAATTAACCCTCCCCCCGATTTTCTAATCGAATAAAATAATGGCGTTGCGCTTGCCCAGCGTCCTTTCGATGAGATCCCTCGATTAATTGGGTCTCCTGGAGACGAATCCAGGAGGTACGACTTAGTCCTTGATGAGTCACGAGTTGATCACGTGACCGAAGGGGCTTAAAATTCGCGAATACAGGAAATCCTAACGTTCTTCGACACCTCAGTGGAACTTCCGGAAGTAGCAGCGAAATCTACGCAGGATCGCGATCTTGTGATCGCGTCCTCCAATTGAGACGATGGCTGCGCGATCTTTATTTAGTCGGTAGCAGATTCATGATCAGCTGATAGCACCCTGAACGTTTTGGGTTACTTGGATGCTGGGGATCTGAATGGAGGCGCGACGCCATATGACAAAGTAATAATTGTGTCAAAATGTATTATAGGAGCATTGTCCATTAGATTGTTATTATCGTAACAAAAATTTATTACGAATTATTGTTAATATCATGAAAAAAAATTCCCCCTTCCGTGACGTCATCGCTAGTCTTACTATTCTCGTCCGCAAAGGTTGGATCGCAGTGTCCTGCCACAGGGGGTGGATTTGAATTCCCCTAAACCCGTGGTGAAGTCATCAGGCGTATTAATGAGAAAAAAAAGAAACTAAAATGGCGGATCTTGTTAAGAATTATTGTTAATATCATGAAAGAAAAGTCCCCCTTCCGTGACGTCATCGCTAGTCTAACTATGCTCATCCGCAATGCTTGGATCGTAGTGTTCTGCCACAGGGGGTGGATTTGAATTCCCCTAAACCCGTGGTGAAGTCATCGTGAAGTCATCAGGAGCATTAATGAGAAAAAAAAAGAAACTAAAATGGCGGATCTTGCACGTAACACCGATCCGATGAGTATGAAATCTAAAAGCAGTGATACAATTACTATATAACAGGTCAATCTCAGAGGGGCGCCATGTTGTTATTAGGAAACGAAAGTGATGGCTATCACATGAGATTATAGATTTCCAGCAAGATAACCGTCTTGATCAATAGATCCGGTTGGATTAAACGCGCACGCCGCCCGTTGGTCAATACCGAGATTTAACGCGCAGAGAGTTTCATTGAACGCCCTCATGAGAACTGGACCCACGAATAAGATGACTAATCGATCACGCCAACGTTAATCAGCTTACACGAAAACTTTTTGGAGATTTATCGTATCGGATATATAAATATATAGATATAGTGGTATAATACACATAGGTGGCACAAGATCAAGAAAACCAAGCCGGTATTTTTATTTCTTCTTTCTTCTCTTTTTTTTTTCAAAGTTTCTCAGCACTTGGCGAGAAGTAAGTCCGAAGAGACAAAAAGGATCTCTTGTCGCTTCCTAGAAACACGAGTCCGTACTTTAACGCCGACTGTGTGAATAAAATTAATTCGACGATCTTGCCGCGACGCGTCGCTCGTATCGCGTCGTCGACATACGAAAGAGCCCTGAAATCTTCCTAAAAGGCGGCTCGTGTTTTCAGATTAGATCTTTTGTGCGACTAAATCTCGAGCCTAGCGACAATGTACGTTTCTTTCTGACGCTACTAATGTAAACTGTACCTACGAGCTACGACGACTCGAAGATCAGAGAGCGATCCTAGTTAGTATTTAGACTGCTGGTAATGTTCGCGGTGCATTGAATGTCAGACTTTATCGAGAATAAGACATTTTTCTTGTTTCGGTCGTTGTCAATGAAAACGGCCGCATTCATTCGACGCGATTTCATTTTCATGTAAGCTACAAACGTTTTTAGCGTTTCTCTGTTCTTTTTCGTGTAGTTTTTTTCCATGAAAACTAGAACTTAAGATCGCTATTACTTTGGGCGATATTCCTGTAGCTACCACCGTACTTTCTTGGTACAGCCTTAAAATCCTTTTGGACGTTCTCACGAAACGACGGCATAAAAGTCACAGTCTGAGAACTCCGTGACGCGGACCAAAAACCGCGGATAGATATTAAACAGGTGTAAAGAAAATTGTCGCGCGACAATCCCTTCGATGAAAAGCAGTTAATCACATATATATATATAGGTATACACAAGTAGAATCTGAACGACAGTTAACCAAGTTTGGTCCATAAAGAGACCTTTAACCACAGCAAGTGCTGTTAACTTTATGGATCGACTATACAGTCATAGATTACAACATCGACCGTGACGAACGTCTGGACATTCAATAGGTAAGGCCCCCCTACACCTTCTTTGCAGGGAGGGGGCCCCCTCTAAATTTAATCTGAAACGTAGTCATTAACTTGGAAGAAACGCTCAATCAAGGGACGCTCTTTGGACTCTGGAATTTTTTTCTTGGCCAGAATTCTAATTTTCTTTTTTCTTTTCAAAAATACAGTCAACGGGCTTACGCGTCATACTAGAAAAAGAATATTTTAAATTTCCCGCCTCTCTGCGTATCCGGTATTATTCGCAAAACAACGTGGCGAATGAAAACGTTTTATTTTTTTTAAATCCAAAACAAGAAACACAACCCTTACGACCCAAAAGATACCGTCGGTATCGTCCACTTGTAAACGCGCGCCTATACGTTCTATAGATGTATCTTTACGTAGTCTAAAAAGCAACCCCTCGTATTTTCGACACCAGGGCGGAGTCGCTCTTTGAATTTATGTTCGCTGGACGACCCCCACCCCCCCCTGAAACGACCAGAGAGAATATCTAACCCCCCCCCCCCCCCCCACTCTCACTGCTGTCCAACCGCCTGTACTGTAAATGCCACCAAAATCTATAGCATCCTCGGCCTAGGCTCCTAGGGACTTTTACGGGATTCACTCCATTTCACCCCATTTCACTCGGTTTCGCGATAACTCATGCGAACGGGTACATACACTCGTTATACTATAGGGATATTATGTTCTAGTCGTGGCGTAATATTGTTATGCAACGTGAAGGTTATTTCTTTTACTTGGCGACAACTTACAAAACGTTTGCGCAATTATAATGCATTTGCTAGAACGCCCATGCACTTTGACGTACCTTGTACCCTTTTTTTTGTTTTCCTTTTTATTTCTAACGGTTGGTAACACAAATTTTGTACGTGCAACTTTTACTTGAATATTCTTTTAATGGAACACCGCGTACGCGTATAGTTACGTAAGACCGTTAATTACGTTGGGTGAAATAATAATATATTGTACGGGTTCTAGATTTTTTTATAATTATTAATAACACGGTTTACTGCGCACAGGGGACGCGTCAATGTAATTTAACCTGGAGAAAAATAAAATGGCGGCTGACAAATTCGAATTCGTATCACGACAAAACGTGAGGATCGATTCTTCGAAATTATTAGTCGATTCGCGTTTAGTTTAGTCTTTGACGTTGCTATTGTTTACCGACCACCTAGCACAGTGTTCAAGAGTCGATGAGGGGTTAAGGAACAAGGGATGGGGGGTTAATGAAAAAATTTCACAATAACAACAAGCGTGATTAAAATCTCAACGTAATATCGGACAAAGCATCGAGAAAAAAATTATATAATCAAGAGTAAAAAAAATATTTCCGATACAGACAACCCAATAATTTTTTTTTCAACCTACCAATTAACCAAGACAGTTAATAACCATTGGATAATTACTACAGAGTGTTACAGCTCTATAATGAATTTTTGTACGAGTATATAGTACTTTCCAAAAAGTGGGCGTGTACGATAACCCATGATACACCGTGCAATAGCATACAGATATATCAATATAGAAAAAAAAACATAATAACCGATCAATAACCAATCAATACTCCACCCAACGCACTAAGTAGTAATAGACGTCAGTTGAAAAAAAAATAAAAAAAGTCAATATCAGTTTTTTTTTATTTCCTTGAGAAAGTCGGTAATCATGGAAACTGTAAATTTTTCTTTGCCTATAACAATAACAACAATCAAGGGTTTCACGTGGTACAAAAGGGGTGCGAGTTACCCTCGGGCAAGGGTGGTACTTTATCAAGGAGAGTATCGAGACCTCATTAACTTGTTGCATTAATAAATTAAATCTCTCGACACCGTTCCCAGGGGACGCTTTTACTCCCTTCTTGGCCAATAAAATAATAACGGTATATATTTCGCTTGACTTGTCAAAATTTATAGGGTGCAATTTTATCGTCAGCCTCGAATTACGAAGGGATGATAATTTTTATGGTTCGACTGGTCTGACTCTGTCATGACTTTATCTACTGTACCGAGTACTGCCCAGAGTACTCCAAGTACTTGTATTACCTTGGTAACCGTATGTTACGTATTCCTCTGGTACACTGGCAGGACTCGTGTCGTCCGTTGAAGACGAGACAAGGAATTTTAACAATGTCGGGCATTAACCGAACAATGGTCTCCTTCCCGTTTACGGTGGTACGCACGCCATCTTGTTTCTCAAAAAATTTCTTTTGTGTCGTAAACTCGGCTCCCGGTTTGCATGACGATCCTGCGGAAAGAATTCCCCCAGGGGTATCGACTGCCGGCGTGCTATCAAAGTTTAAAGGTCAGACGCGCAGCATCCCTTTCAGGATTGACAAACAATAACAATAGTTACGACGAGTGCCGTATGATAATAATAATTGCAGTAAACAATATCTTTTGTATACATGCTGGGGATTGTTTGTTGATACTGTGACGTTAAAATTTTTTTTTTTGGAAAAATCTGCAATTTCTCTTGGATATTATGGAAGACGTAAATTAATCTTGTATCGACGTACGGAAAAAAATTGATCTTTGGAAACTGAGAGGAAGAAAAATTTTTTGTAGCGCGTGTACCATACTTGTGTGTACCTAGAGTACTTAGCTATTAGGTACAAGGAAGATTTACATAGTACGTGGAATGTAGATGCAGTACTTAGTTAAGATACACGGAAGTTCCTTTGTGCTGTCGCGAGATCTCGAGTGAATTTTTTTTTGGAAAATAAGTGGAAACGCTGCCTTAACGAGTATGCAAATCTTAACGTATATGGAAGTAAGGTGATCGACCTTGTTGACGTAAAAAAAAAAAACGGGCATTTTTCGGTGACTTTTTGACGTTCAAAAAAATTTTTTTCAAACCTATAAAAAGGTATAAAAATAATGGAATGATTTTTTTTTCTATCCTCCCGTCATACGATTCAATGACTAAGCAGGTTGCGAGTTTCACGATCGAGGTCAAAGGGCGCATAATTATTTTTCTAGCAAGGGGGGCACTCGATATCTCGGTTAACTGAGCGCGTAAGTCGCGTTATTAACACTTACGTAACGGAGGATGGAAAAGGTCAGGGCCGACAGGCACGCGCCCCTGGACCCTTGACTTCGCTCCAGAAGCCACGGGTTAGGTGGCTCCCTCCTAATATAGCCAAGGTTCGAATGCCGTACCCGCCCAAGAGTTTCTTGATAAAAATCTCCTCAGACCTCCCAGGTCAAGGGTGATGTTTCTTCTTTTTCTTTTTTTCTTTCAACTAAGCACGGCTAAACTCCGCCGTCCTATCTACGATCTACAAACCTAAACATAACCTCCTTGGATGGTCAGGACTAAATAACGATATTCCCCAGGTATATTAAGAAGTCGGGGGCGCCCCCCTTCCTCCCATAACGATCGCAAATATACTAGTTTTTTTTTCACGCCCCCTCTATCGACTTTTATCGCAGCGCCGTTTCCTCTGGATACCGTCGTACTTACCCTTATTGACAGTAAGAGTCGATAAGGGTTGGTATCTGGTTTTGGTCCTAAAATATTAAGAAGGGTCCACATTTATCGTCACGAGAAAAATTGTACTCTGAATCTTGTAGAAAAAAAATTGTCTGTAGTAATAATTTAATCTAACCCTCCCCTCCCTCTCTAGAGTTAGTCGTGGATTAATTTTACTCTTGAAAATAGACCGTGGGGGGCTAGAAGGGGGTGAGGGGGGGTATCAAAGAGTATAATAAAAATCACGCCACTCGGCCATTGTTGCCTTTAGGGTTGTATATACCCACTACCCTTAGCGGAAAAAAAAGGGATGTGTAGGGTAAATAAAAGTGGGCATCATCCCCAAGTTCACGAGATGGTTTTAAGGAGTCTGGAGGACTGGTTCAGAATGGATCTCATAGGATCGCTTGGATAAGGATCAAAGATCTAATCTGTCGCGCCTACCTGTTCCTAAGATACAGGAACACAAATGATGCTAATGCTAGGAACGACTTGCCTGAATACCTTGGAAGGAAACCCTTAAGTCAGTTTTAACCCCCCCCCCCCCCCGATTTACACCATAGAAAGAAAAACACGAGCACAAATTAACCTCGGATTTCACTTGCTACATAGTTTCTGGCATGAACCATTTTGAAGTGGTTTAGAAAAAAAAAAATTCTTTTTTTTTATATTCACTACGCAACGGACGGCTTTTTAATTAACGCTAATTAGCCACAGAGTGTTTCTTGGGGCTTGCTCGTTTTTAATTATTCAATTTTTTTTCTTTTACGTCCGAGTGACTATGTATGTATATAGGTACAACTAAAAAAGGGGTCGGAGGGGAAGGGGGTCCATATGAAAATATTGGGGGACCTGGCAAATTCCATTTAGTCGATGTATCCAAGGAGATAACTAATTTATCAAAGATCTATTGTACGACGAAATCAAGCTTCCACTTTAATACAATAGGGAAGATCGATGCGGTAATAATGGGTTAACGTTGGCCCCGTTCATACGGAGAAGCGAGAACCCCAAATTTAGACGCTATAAATTTCTGAGTGAAAAAAGAGGGAAAAAATGGAAGAAAAGAAAGACTAGATGAGGACCAAGTGAAAAGTGGGGGGAATTGGGAGGGAGAAATAAGTAAAAAAATAGTGTATCCCAAAGCTCCGGTGGTCCGTAGCCACGATGAACCGTAAATTTTCGTGAGGGCACGGTGACTCTGGTCTAAACAAATTTTACTACCCAATTAGACCTTAAACGCCAAAATCTACCCCTTGGATTTCAAAATTTATAGGACCCGGCAGCGGATGTTGGGCTTGTTCCGCGTGGGCTTGGTCACTGGTTAGTGTTCTCAATAGACAGGTCCATTCAGCGCGCCACCCTAAGAAAATGGTCTCTTAAAGCCCGTGAGACATTGGAATTTATTTTCGGCTCCATTTTGTGTCGCGCTTTACGATTATCGACGGCAAATAAAAACTCGACCAGATATATATACATATATACACACTAACGTTTGCGTCTTTTCATCCTTCCATTTCCCTAACCCCCCCATCCCCCTCTACTCAAACAAATCGACGACTGCGATTCGTAAATAATGCATTTCCACGTAATCGTAAAAACGACGAAGAAAAAAGTTGTATAATTTCCTAATAACATTAAAAACGGTTGAACTGGCCCAAAAAATTTTTTTTTTACTAAAACCAAAAATTATCTGACGATCTTTTAAAGATTTTTTTTTTCTTTCAATTATTTAACTATCTTTCGACACGCATCGATGCCCTATCTCCACCCTACCTGTTAGCATTTTCAAATTTCGATTTCCCGATAGGATACCTTAAAGCTAATAGCTTTTTTTTTACTGTTAAAATATTTAGCTGCTCACCTTAAACTTAAATAAAGATTACCATATATACCGACAACAACAGCCACCCACGAGGATCCGTAGGTTCCTCTGCCGTTTATGGTACCACCCGTTATAATTTCCACTTTCCGCATAGATAACAACAGCATACCCATCCCCAGGTAGCGTTCAGTCACTTAATGACTTTATCATTAGCATACATTACTATTCCATCATTCTTTTATTCGTCATTCCCAAGAGCTTGTTCCTGGATACAGGTGTTGTATCTATTGTATACCTATACATCACCAACCCCCAACCCCCCCGACTGACGAAACGGAAGCAGAAACAATTACGTAATATTTACTCAGTTAAGCTATTACAAACAATCTAAAGACGGAATAAAAAAAGATAGGGAGAGGGAGGGGTGGGTGGGTCATTACCCGCACAAACCTGAACTTTATTCGGTTCACTCGAGGGTGATTGAAATAAAATCTTATTTATAGCCGCGTAGAAACGACGAGGATCCATTCAATATTTATCGCTAAAAGGGGATCTAAATATAAATATATATTTATATATACAATATATACATATATCAAGTCAATCGAACGTTTCACACGAACCATTTTATTTCGATATCGTTATCATTTAAAGAATTTCAATCGCCATATTAAACCCGCAAGGAGTAAACTACCGCACCCCTCAAACGATAAATTCACACCCGGGCGTTAAAAGATGACACCAGTCTACCCCCCCAACCACTCAGGGCTAAAGAGTCAGGTACTCTGGGACACGTATACGTGTGTATATATACATATACAGAATGGTTGAAAGTCCCTACGAATTCTAGTAAACTTTTATATGACATCCTAGGGAGTAAGTTTAGGTGGGTCAGAGCCATCTAGGTATATTCTGTCGGTATAAAAGAAGCAGACAGACGTTTGTACGTGGGTGCCCAGGAGTACCATCCTGACCGAGGCGAAAATGATTTTCGTCGTGGCCAAACGTGACGAGCGATTGGAGTGTTTAAATAGAAAGGACGGATAGGGGTTGGGTAAGTGACGTTTGAGGGGTTGGGGGAGGAGATAGGGGAGAAAATAGCGGATAAATAATTTTTTTCAAAAATTACCCACGTAACATCGATACGTCACTGGGTGAAAGTAAACAAAGCATACGAAAAAGGTTCTGGCAATTTTTTTTACCTCGGCCAACTTGATCGATAGGCCGACACGGCAGTGGCGAAGAGGGAAAAAGAGAATAGGATCTTTGTGAAGGCGCGAGTAGGAGGTTGAAAAAAGGTAAAAAGTAACTAGGGAGTCCGCGGATAGACGTCGCGACGTCTCGTATAAGTTACTAAGTTCTGCTCTTGGACGCGTCCGGTATAGATATTGTGTCTAAACGACGCGACTCAAGAATCGAAGACGCGTTAAAGCGCTTAGGACTTAAGGAAGCTCATCCCGAATTATCTGGGCAAATCCAAAAGCGGTTTATTCGGTCTGGGCATCAGATAAAGGAAGGCGATGAGCAGCATATTGCTTTGAAATTGCTTTTCGATTCAAACGTGAGATACTACGTAGTGGGCTGGCCCCCCACGCCTTCTTGTCCCATCTCCCCTTCGCCCCCTCCCCTTCTTTATACCCTTACCTCTTATTCAGCGCCCCACCGTTCACGTTATTAGAACTTTTCTTGGTTTTTTTTTTTCTTCTTTTAAACAGAGCCACGCGATCATTCGCTTCCGACCGAAGTGATTAGCCGACATTGAACGAACCATCCCGATTGGGAATGGTACCTTCTTACAGCTGGCGTTAGGGTTAATGGTTATCCTCGTTTTCGATATCATTTACGATATCGTTTCCTTGACCCTTCTTCCATTCACTTGCCCACTTTCCACGTCGTTATACCCATTTTAATATCCCTTTTCTTTTTCGCGATCATTCTCTTCTTTCTTTTCTGTCTTCAAATCGCTCGCGCGAAGAGACTCGAGACTGGAATTATTAAGGTTCGGAATTACGGATAGAATGATGATTATCAAAAATTTCGTAATCGTTATGTAAGACAGTCATGGATATTACGAGTAATGATATTACGGTTAATTACGTCAGATACGAGCAGTTTGATCAACGTATATTCCAGGACTCAATTAACGTTCCGTGATAACGTACGTAATGCGCAGTGCGAGAAATTGCCGCAAGCAAGACAGTGGCGCTGCGTGTATTTTCTAAAGTAGAAAAACACCAAGAGGCTATTCAAAAATTGAGAAATCGGCCAGCCAGACGTGAAATTGTGAATCCAAAATCATTTCGGCTGTGGCGCGTCAAGAATGCCGGGTACGTCTGGGCGTCACTATAATTTCCTAAAAAGTTAATTAGCGCTCTCGCGTATTTTGTCTGTGCAACGTTTAACGCCCCCGGTGCAACATGGGAAAGTTTCCTTGCAGACCCGGTACAGTGTTGCTTTGGGTATAGCTAACGTCGTAAATTTCATGTCTCCCGTTACCAAGGCTGTAAACTCTATGATATACATATCTACTTCGCAGTAGGTATATAAATATATATATATATAAAGTATATATATGTACACCACGTGCAGTAGGGCTTCTGCAATAAAGTATGTATAATTCCGTATTGACTTTTTAGCCGAGCTACCCAGAAAGTCGATAGGGGGATAAAGTAACTACAATGGTACATAGGTACAGTGGGTACATATTGATACCAGAGCATACCGCGGTTTTCCAGGATTTGCGATTTATATGCCAAACGCGCTGGAAAGCATAAGTAGAACGGAGTAAAATAAGAAAAAATATATATATACTTGTTCGATAACCGTCGCAAGCAAGGTAATCGCGAACGAAGCTGACTTCCGGTTGGATATCACGAACGTACTATAGCGAAGAATTTCATTATCCAGTTAATATACGTAAATACTGGTATAGTCGTGCATACAGTAATTTCATTAGGACTGAAGTTAATTATTTAAACAAATATATATATACTATACGGGTTATGACGTCATCATCTCGTACTGATTCGTGCAATTGTACAATTTGATAAGGTCGCTGCGGATGCTGTGCATCTTTCGAAGCATGTTATTTCCGTCTGGTCCATATCCCTTTAAAGCCCTTTGAAGAACAGCAGCTCATAGCTATCTCGATAATTTTTTACGCGACTTAGCTAACGACCTTTTGGAACAGCATACAATAGCCCACTAGAGTACCAGTGCATTGGGATCCTTAGCTGCCTGAAGGGGACAGAGGGGGGATACCAGAGAGAATCACGGATGAAACAGACAGGACCAAAGCCCAGCATCCGGTAACGTGTTCGCAAGCTCACTTGAGCATATTTGAGCCGTTTAGCAATCCTCTTTCGGGCGTCCAGGTCAAACTGCGTTTATCGGTTTACCGTGGCGCCAAACTAGATAGGAGATTGTATACGCGGCGAACGCGCGTACTAGAATAATCGAGGTCGATTCTCCGACGAATAATTTTCAGCGATAATACGTGGAGAAATGTCGGTTGATGACTGTTGAATGAGTAATTTTGTAAATGTTCCATATTGTTTTTCATTTCTGTTGACTTTGTATCTAAATTATTTCGTATCCCTTTCTCGTTCTTGATGAATCGTTTGGCGAAGTGGTTCAACTTGATTCGTCAAACATGGCCGCCTTTGTGCTTCGGCAAACTTCGTGAATCTTCGTGTCGGCGAAGCGAGCGTCTTTCTTGATTGTTACACTTTACTGGTCCTTTGTCGTTCCTTATTTTCACTCTTGGTATCTGTCTGCTTTGTGGGACAGTAGAATTCGAAGAGATTTTGCAATTCGACGAAGTCTTACGAATATCAAGGAGCGAGTTATTCAGTTCTATTATTCTTTTATATATATACTGTGTATAGAGGTATATATAGGTACGTACAGTTTATTGTCGTACCAGTGTTTGTTTGTGTGTCTATATATATATATATATATATATTGTAACGTGGCGTTACAGGCTGGAGGGGGTACCACCTAGGAATGACCGAAAAATAAATA
>JARQST010000613.1:184345-204571 GCA_030142225.1 Pachycephus smyrnensis
CCAGCGCTCCCTGGCGGCCCTCTGAAAAATTAATTATAGCGGGTGGATCCGGGCAACCCGTTATAATATATACACACGTTGTTTCACGTACGATTTAATTTTTGATTAGATTAACGTCCCGGTATACACTGTATAATCCAGTGACAAAGGATGTTGATATTGCATTTTCGAATCGTTTTTGGAAATTGGCCTGATTAGCGTGTTAATCAGCTAATTAACGTGACGCCACCCACTCTCGTCACCTTGTATCGAATTTACGCCAATCAAGATTATTATCAGCGTTAATATTGTTATAGCCCACCGAATGATTCGTAGGCGTAGAGCTCCTCTTATCAGCGTCACACCATTTTGTCTAATCCTAACCTAACGTGATCTATAATCCGTTATAACGAAACTGTTTTGTCTCGTTCCTTCATTCGGTGGAATCTATTTGCTTCTAATTTGATGATATTCGCTAGACCAGACATCACTGGACAGACTGGGGAATGGATTAACAGGAAACGTCTTATCAGGATTCAGCAGGAAAATATCAATTCGAGTGATGGAAAATTTTGAGAAAACTTTTTTACCAACAAAAAAAAAGATTTATTATTCGTCCAAAATTCAAAATTGTCTGTGTACTTTTTCACGATTCTGGGAAACGTGTCAGATGCATCTTTCTTTTTTTTCTTTTTGCTTGCGTAATTCCGTACTTCTCGAGCACGAGGAATTTAACGATCTCCGCGCACCGTCTTGAAGGGAAGACGAAGAAGGCGGAAACGAATTTTTTACGTAAAAAGGAAGAAAATCTTTACGTCGCCTTTGAGAAGCGGAACGCTTTGCGCTCTGGTTCTCTTCCTGCTTCTGCAAACAACAAGAATTGCGCAACAGTCTTCTTTTTTTCGCCAGTTTCAAACGAAAAATAGAGAAGCGCGAGAGGGTGGGAAGAGAAAAAAAATAGAAACGAAGAGAAAGAGAGACAGATACAAAACAATAATAAACAGAGGGAAAAACACTGATTACAGTACTAATTGGGGGAACCAGCTTCGTTAAAAAAAAAAGAATTAAATCGTGTTATTGTAAGCTCATTTTGTGCTTATAGGACGCGAGCTACGTTCTCGCCCTGTACGTTTAAAGGAAAAGGAAAAAAAAAATGAGAGCGTACGAGGGTGCGGATAAACAGAAAAAAAAAGTAAAAAAAAATCAAAAGAAAACGAAGAGGGATTTAAAAAAAATACTTCGATCCCTCCCGAAACTGCAGTCAATATTTACACGGCGTAGAAAACTGCGACGAAACTGCTGTTTTTTTAATTGGATCGTGTTGGCAAATCGAAAACGTCAAAATACCGTCTAATCAATCTTTGATAACGATTCGTCCCAAAAAATTCCACTACTATTTACCACCACGTACTTTTTCTGCCGCCTCCTGCATCCATATATAAATATATTATCTCTGCATCCCCTTCCAAACTTTTGAAACCGAAACTAAGTAAGAAAATGGTGGTTCCGGTATCCCAGGATACACTCTTACGAGCAAGTATATTAAACGGCATGAAAATCAGCAGACAAATTATTATCCCCCAGGGTGATATCGGGTAGTATCGTTATCATTTTTTTTCTTTTTTTTTATACCGTACAAAATTCACTTCCGCTCCACTATAACCGGATGAGCATAAGTAAAGTTTTTCCTATCCGTATTTCTATGCTCGTTTTAAAAGTTTATCAATATATATATAGATATATTATATATATACACAAATCCCAAGGGAAGTTTCAGTACGAAAGCATTAATGTCGAATTAACTAACTACACTGCACGATCAGACCCATTAGACTGATAAGGAGCCCCCCTCTTAACTCCCGGGGCGTATCTACTGTTCAATATTACGTATAGAATTTACAGGACTGTACCCCCGGGAGATCACAGTAGCAACTTACCTATTGTGAATTGGCCTTAAGGCTACTTCACAAAACGCTTCCCATTAACGGAATACCACAACATGATATCTGCTGTAATTCAAAGATTTGACCCGCCGTGACTTACGAGTGATTTGAAATATTAGAAAAAAAACTGAAAAAAAGAAATTTTGATTCTATCAATCATTCCAATCTTCTTCATCTCCTCGTTCCTCTCGTAAGAAAGTTAGATCTCGTTCCCGAGGACACGTACGAGTTCCTGTTTCGCATCACTGAACGAATCACGCTGAGGAAATCGTGGCGGGTATCGATAGACCGGAAGGTAGCAATTGGATGAAATTGCGAGGAATCTGATTTTTCTGAAATTTCCAATAACATAAATTTCCCCCTATCCTCGCGAACAGATGTATATATATATATATATAACTATATATTGAAACGTACATAGATAAGAGAATTGATACCGAGTTTTTTGAGATCTCCTGCAATTTGCCAATCAGGTAATAGTTTGCTAGGTGAATTTTTGCCAGCTGTATAAACTGGTATCTTACTATAGCAAATATATATATAGTACGTACAGTGTAATACATTAACTGGCGTACATAGAGAATTGTGACGTAATAAGAATACAGTAAGACCAAAATGTCAATATAGGAAGTACATATAGTTATAGTCGTAACATCAGGTCAGTCAGGGGACTCTTTTATGATGAAACCCCATAAGGAAGTGGCCCCTTAAAAAAACTGATTTTTTGCTCTAACTATATAGATATATAGATACAGCAATATTATTGCTTACTTCAAAAGGATTTAGCCGCCGTGCAGTTTCCTTGCAAATCCGTGACTGTATTAATAAAAAGTTCTTCCATATATATTACGTATATCAGTATCGAATACCTTGTACGTTTTGATCGTGCCGTAGTGCATTGCTAAGTGCAAAAAAATGGAAGAGAAAAAAGAAAAAAGCAGGGACAGGTTTTCGAATAAAAAAAAATGCGGATGGTTTAGTGAATCGTAAGGGTAGGTAACAAGGGTTGAGCAGGAGGGATGGTGCTATTTCAAAAAATGGCCTTCAGCCTCTAGTGTGTCTACTTGAGTATGGGTAGGTCGTTCCATATTTTTTATCGGTTTCGCGTAAATTCGAAGGTACGGCGAATACTGTTTTTTTTTTTGTGAAAATGAACAAAAATTTCTACAGTCACTTTTGCTACTAGTTATATATACGCGTTGTGCAGCGACAGGTAGGTTAGGTATCTGTTTATCTGATAAGACAAAATCCGATATATAGGTATACTAAGTACCGAATCTCATACCGGAAGTCTAGGGAATGAAATAAACAATGGTATCCCATAACAATCGTAATGCAACTCTCATCAACATTGGAAAGTCAAAGCATAGGAAAGAGAAGGGGGAGGGGGGGCGCAAAAAGCGTAATAAAGCTAAGATAGAAAAAAAGAAGGAAAAAAAAATTCAAAGACAGCCATCTCCACTGGAAAAGTCTCTTCAGGCCTGTCGGCAGAGACATCAGGGAAATCTAGAAAGATGGACACGTTCCTACCGACTGACGAAATTCAAACGCTTCCTCCACGTGGAAATCTTTTCGCGTCTGTACGTAAAGTCCGCGCAGAAAGAATCCTTTGTAGTTCGACAGAGCCGAAGAAGCTCGTATTTCTTTCATAAAGCAACCCACTATATGTATACAGATATCCATAGCAATGTATATCTATATGTACATCTATTCAGCGTATCTTTTCCGCAGTTATTACGCAACGGCGTATAAAAATTTTGCAAATTTTTCCAACGTGACGTCACGCTTGAATATATTTTTTATCAAGGTTCCTTTGTGTTTGACCCATAAAAATGTAGCTTAGCTATATAATATATAGATGCAATGCTGTACCATAGATATCTATTTATAGCATAGATCTACAGGTAGTTACAGACAGTACCAAAGCATTGCGTCACCTGAAACAAGAAACTCGATACCCTTTTCGTATTTCGCAAAGGGATTCCCACAGGTCGCATATAAGCATCCTTTTTTTCCTTTTTTTTTTCTTCAACAACCCTCTTGAAATCGAATTCGCGCGTCTCCGATTGCGACGCTCCTTTAGTATGGCGTCCATACAACCCTTATACCCACGTGGAACTTTGAACAAAAGAAAGTCCTTTGGCCTCGTAGACGAGTCTAGTGACGTACCCGGCTGCTATAGCTTTACCTGAGTGAAAACAAAGACATCAGGGGGTGGTGAGGGGTGGGGGTGGAGTACTGTGGATAGGGTAGAACAAACGTCGTACATACCCTATGTACTTGTTTTCGAATGGCTTAACCTAACCTCACATTAGACTTCTGTTTTTACCTATTACAGTCCAGAGTATTCTTTTCAATGGATACTGTCGATAATTTCATTTGTATTGAAGGCATGTACCTATGTAGCTACCCTACCTATCCTTTGGATATACAAGAGGAATTCTTATTGCTGGCTTCGATCGATGATTGATCGATTGCTTTAGCCCTTTGCCTTGTTTACTCGATGAATTTACTCTTCGATTTTGCTGATAGCGACTGTACTACGAGAAGCATTTTCAATTTGCGAGGAATTGCTAGTAGAATTTTTATGCGGTAGGATGGAAAATATTTGCAGGCAAAAAATGTCTGCGATATCGATTGAACGGACGTGTGGTTTTAGGATAATAGATTTATTCATTTTTTTTTATAATATTTTATATACCGTATTGATGCGTTAGTGGGGGAAAAAAAAAGAGCGAAAAAAGAAATTTCAAAACCATTTTACTTTGAGTCGAGAAATTTTCAAAGAATTCACGGATATCGAAATCTGTACGAATTTTGCCGGTCCCCTTTGACGCGCGGAATCTGCGTCCGCGACTGCAGCCAGATGGAAATGCCTAAATTTGACATGGCGTCTGGAATTGACAATCTGTCCTTACACCCGGGTGTGGCGAGGCGATGGGATGAAGAGAGACAACTTTATGTACGCGATTGAAGGGGAACAAGAGACGGAGAGAGAGAGAGGTAGAAACCACTGTGGAATATAAAATTGATACAGTAACAGGAAGAGCGAAATGGAATGGCGGTCGCGGTAAAAGGAGATTAAAAAAGGAAAAAAAAATTGGCTTCGCGTGCCTCAAATTTATATAGATGCTTAATTCCCTGGGATGCTTAAGGGTACTGGGGTGGGATAGGGACTTGGAGAAATGGTAGTGCTTCTGTGATTAGTTTGATAAGGATCTTGATTTATCTCTGCTTATTCCTTTTCTGGTCCAGCGGGATGCTGCGCATCTATATACTAATGTATTAGATGGTTGGCGATAAGGCGAAAAATGAATCTCAACAAATTTTTTTTTTGGACACCGTGCTTTGAGATCAGTGGAATATTTTTTTTACGTTCAAATTAAGGGAAAGTTTTATAAAATGTGATTTTGACGTATTCTTATCAGCTGATGTTTGACTTTACATTTGATTTCTGTGATACAACCACCTTCGCGTGGTACGACATTACTTATCAGGTACAAAATGGACTGTGGAAAGTTGCAAAAAAATTGCACTGTTTACCTGAAATTTTATAATCTTGTCTTTCTTTTTTTTAATATGAAATTTCTGTCCTCGACGAGTTCCCAGTAATTTTGCCCCGTCCAATATAACACGAGAAACTTTACATTTGGGTCAGCACGGTAATACAGATATATGTGCAAAACTAAACAGGCTGGTACATACATACTCTATATATGTATATACAAATTACAGATGTATCTCAGCATCCATACTTATCATTTAAGAAAGATTGTCCAAACGCATTCGAGCCATACCGAAATTGCGTAATGCAGAAAATCCTCGAAACAGAGATAAAATTGTAAGAGAAAATGACACGAACCAAAGTGCGAGAGAGAGAGAGAGAGAGACAGCGTACTTTACGTCTGAAAAGTTTAGATCCACCCCGCGAAAGCGAGAATTTTGGAAATGAGGGCGTTTGAATGCCACCCCGAAAACGGGTTATCTCGTTATCTTTAGGAGGTTGTTTCACAACCCCTGACTGTATACGACAGAGAGAGAGAGAGAGAGAGAGAAAGAGAGAAAAAGGATGCAGGATAGGGACTAGACGGAAAAGTATATTAGTTCTCAACCCTTGTCCCGCCATTTTACGGTCATGCTCCTCTTCAATGGGCTCGGGAAATCTTGGCCCGTGGATATTCCACGTCCTTCTCCATTTTCCTTTTCCTTTCTTTCCCCCTTATGTCCTACGCCCCCCTCCCTCCCTCCCCATACCTCAGACTTTCTACCCTCTACCTATGTATATACGTATCCAATGCTGGAATATCTTTTATGTTCTTCTCGCCTACGATTCGTTCGATACCGCCGACACCCCCCCCCCCCCCGCTACTACTTCACCTCCTCCCCCTCCCCCTCAAGCGCCGAACTTTCCAGACATTTTCTTTCCCACGTATCAGCGCGACCCATCCTGGAAAAACACGTTCTTCCATTTCCGAAGTATCTCAGCCCCCCTTCCCCCTCTGTATCGCCCCCCTCTTGCACCCTTTGATCCACACCCGTGTTAAATGCTCCCCGAAATCGCATTCGATATCGACAAATCGTTCTCGTCAAAAGGGATCGAAGAAAAAAAAAATTTGCCACGGACCTCTATTCATTTTTTATTATATCGCGTGTAAATTATATATATATATTGACTTTTGATGTCTTTTTATGTATAATAATAATGATATTGCTGGATATTAAAATTCGATTATGACTTAGGTTCACTTTAGGAACGTGTCTTTAGGGTGACAATAGTTTTGTCTAAATAATATTTTTGTACACCCCCCATGCTGCCCCCTCCTTGGACAAGTAAAATTCTTCCACAAGTTAATGAGATGAAAGTTAAGTGACGTTGTTATTGTATAGGTATGGTCTTTTTGTAAATTTGCGGTTTACAAGGGGAACAGGGGGACAGGGGGGCAATAAAATTGACAGTGGCGTAAAAAGGTTGAGGCTGTTCGTAAAGGGCGAACGACCGTTAACAAATTTAATCTATGTCCAAAGCGTATAATGCGTCAGTGTATATACTTTGGTACGTTCACTGGGATACTGTCTTGTAATTGTAGTAGCATATACTGAATGGGATACAGGAAGTATATTACAGGATGAGCTGCTGCTTTTGGAGCATGCTGTATTCGCGTATGCAGGAGCTCGTGCTATAGCGAATTAGAAAATTTTACGTGGAGTCATTTGAATGGGAATTACTGGAAGGTAGATATCGTATTTCTGTAACAGGTATTTAGGGTGGAAGACGAAGAGCTTTGTCATGTATTGATAAAGGGTAGAATAGAATTTTGAAAAAAAATTTTGCTCTGGTAAAATGCAGAATGAAAAAGTCGGTACAGGGACTTTTGGGGAATTATTGAAAAAATTTTTGACTACATTGCGAGTACTGAGGGTTTGACATTTTGTAAAATTTATCGCTTTTTGAAATTTATCAGTGAAATTGACTGTGGAGCAATTTCGTATTTTTTTTGTGGTGGTATTTTTTTGCATTTTGAGAGGGGGGCACGGAACCAGCATCCGTAACAACAAATCCTCTAGTAATGCCCGACGACAAACTCTCTCAAGATATTACAATAATACCAAAAGTCCTGGGCATTTATATTAGCGTTAAATTTGAGTAATTTGAAAAGTTCTTATCAGCGGAAAGCGGGAAGGGTCGCGGTTCCACGTTGTGCGTAAGGAGACGTCGCGACGGCCTGGAACCGACGCCATTGGGAAATTGGAATATTCTGCTCTGACTGCTTCTTCCCGTGCTCTCCCTCTCCCTCTCTCTCTCCCTTTCCCTCTCCCTCTCCCTCCCTCTCTCTCTCTCTCTCTCGAAATTAATGTCTCTTTTCAAACAAAATTATCAAAACTCGCGACTCGACGCTCATTTCGCATCAGCGTCGCGACGCCCATTTATCGCCGATACGTCACTCGACGGATAAGGACCGTACGGCTTGAATGACTTTTGAATATTATTTGACTTCCACTGTCTTATTGCAATTTTTGCCTGACTTGAAAAATATCTTAAAAAAAACTTTTTAAACATTATTTTGTCGACTGTACAAGACACGTACACGTATCCCAAGGTGTATCTATACGTTTTCTTTTTCTTTTAACCAACTTCCCCAAAGTTGGCTCATTTTCCTTTACGTTACCCGAGAAATTACCGTGGAAAATGTGCTCGACTTCACTTAGTACCTTGTGCTCATGCAAATGGTCGAGTTGAAAATAACGATTTCGAACGTGAGTACGTAAGATAAGCGACTGAGATAAGTTCGCGCGTTATCAGTGAGAGTGTCGCGCGAAAGTAATTAAAAAAAGTACCGAGTAAAGTGTAAAACAATACAAAAAAAATAAATAAATAAAAGAAAATTCTAAATAACGTTAAATAAAATTCGTAAAATTCATAAAATTCATGAAAAGAACGAAAAAAAAATGGCAAAGTACTTACGCCTTTACATAATGCATAAAACACACTGGAGGATCGTAAAGTGGCATAATACAGTCCTTTACTTGTAAATCACATTGGGGAAAAATCGCATGGCGATTTCATTGCGAATAACTTTTGGCCAACAGCTAGTTACGCCATTGCCAAAAGAGAGTCTGCGAATAGTAGTAATTCACCGGAATCGAGATTGCCTCTTGGCTACGGGTAAATAGTACACGCGATTCAGGAATTGTATAGTTCCTGTGTAATAACTTGCTTTATGGCTTATACATAGGTAATATTTACGTCATTGTCATATACATTACGTATAAGTACATACGAGAAGCTGCGAAGCAGAATGTTCATGTAATTCCTATAATACGATATAATTACGTGGGAAACCGTCATAAAGACAGGAGTGCCATTTTTTGGCAAAATTCCAGGACTGTCTGGACCGGCAAGTACATGGAAGATGGCGATAGCGGGTGAGGCTTTTAAATCTGAAAATTTTTCATTCAGACACTCCTCCCTACTATCTTCCGTTTGATAACGTTACTTCATCGAAATCTGAGCCGAGTCGAAATAATTTCAGTCTCAAGGACGGATTAGCTTCTTCTTTTAAAGATACTCGAAGAGCCAAAAGAGAGATCAATTCCACTTGAGGAAATTTCACGAATTTTCGCATTCAATGAACCGAAGGAAATCAATTTATTTTTATCGTTATTAAAAATTCGTATTTAACGCGTCAAAGAAATTAATCTCAATTCTTTTTTTTTACTAGTATAATTATCACGGACCACCCTTGAACTGGTAGAATGACAATGCCGTATAGAAAGTCTATGGGATTTGAATAAATTGAAAGTTTTCTATAGAGATTATGGGTCGTAATAAAAAGGAAAACAAAAAAATTGTTCGACTAGCCTAATGGCTACTTCGAAAGCTTTTAAAAGTTCGTTAGTAAACACTTTTGGCCACCATTGACTTTTTTATTTGTACCATAGATAATGCATGGGCATAGTCAATTCTGATTTGGACAAAGAAAATACACTTGTGTAAACTGCACTATTATTCGTAGCAAAATGTAGCTTAGCCATGCCCTTGGTGACGTCATTGACAATGACGTCATATCAGGACGCACCAAAACGTGCATCTGTTAAAAAAATTGTATACAGTGTAGAATATTCAGTTACTGGTCTAATCCTATTGGATGGTACTGGTTCCACGATTCCGAATAAAGATTAATTAATACAGGAAGCTACAAAAGCTACCAATCACGTCCAACAGCGACTTCCGTTCCCTCGAAAAGCGTTAGCGCTCATACATTATTACGTAATTCGTTTCTCCCTGGGGCCAGTTAAGCTTTGAAAATAAAAACTTTCTACTAAATCTGAAACGCGCACGAAACACTAGCAGAGGCAGCTTCGTTTCTCTAATGTACCAGCGACATTATTTTCTCGTGGTGAATGAGGATTTTAAGTTGTTCAAAAAAAAAAAGTAAGTACTCGCGAGTATAAACCGACGCGGTATCCATCTAGCGGAAAATTTGGGAAAAAAAACTTTTTCACGTAAACTTTCCGAAGAAGGACTAATAACACGTTATTTGCTTCCGTCCCGAGCACTGGGGGATTTCCAGAGAGGGATTTTCGTCATTTCGGAAAACTAAGTCGAGCACGAAATGATTTATGTCGTGTAACATATTGAGCTACGACGATATACAGCTCTGGATGCTGAAAGAGGTTAGAGGTTAACAGAGAGCTGCACCTTTTTGCCAGTTCCTAATATAAACCAGCCGTGCCTCATGGCGCTTGGCTGTCAGTTAAGAGAATTTCTTAAATGTATTTTCTTTCCGTCTTCAGTATTCGCACTGCCTCGCGAAGCATCCGGGAACTCTGGGTAACGGTTCGACGCCATGTTTTATTTGACGAACATGTGGCGCCACCAAAGACTGGCGTACGTGACGGGTAGCTATGCATTGGCCGCTCTGAATTTATATGAGAAAAATCAATCACGTCAGGAATATGTAATAGCTTCTGGATTATTCTAAAAGAAAAAATCTTTAACGGACAACTCTATATCCGTATAGAATTTATGTGAAAATTTATCAAATTCACCTGTCTGTCACAAATCTATTATGTATAAAGGGACGATTCTGGTTCGAAGCTGAACTATAACGTTGACTTTTCTAAAATAAGAAAATCGACAATTAAGACTGAATAAAAGAGGACTGTTTGTTACTAAAATAAATACGGATACGGAAATTTATCTGGTATCAACGTCGCAAGTCACTCGCAATTCAATTCTTAATGATTTATAGGTTATATTCATAAATTCCAATATGGCCGTCTTCAAGACGTCAAACTGATCGACGGGCCTGGCGAGGATTAACGCAATATCGATAATGCAGTGTCTGTTCTATTAAAGTGATTTGGCGCTCTAGCCGAATATTCATCATACGCTAAAGAGATTCTATAATACGATTACTATTTCCAGCTCAGCTAATGAGCGATTATCCTGACCAAGCTTATATCTAATGAACGGCTATCCAATATCAGTGTGTATACACCTTGACGTTTCGTATATATATAAAAAAGAATTTTTTTCCGTCTTATTTATAACTATCTATATTTTTACGTGCAAGGACGAATAAATGACGTCAATGCTTGCGTATAAATACTCGATTATGCATACGATAAAAAAAATACATATATGCCAATCCTATTCTCCAGGAATGAAATTTGAATATTTATTGAATTTGAGTTGAATTTTTTTTATACAAATACAACCATTTAATGCACTGTACCCTGGTGCAAAAAAAATGATTTTTTTCTGTTAATAAACGTGTCGTACAATGACGAGAAAACAGAAGTACAATGACGAGAAAACAGAATTTCAATGTAACACTTGCTCGAGCATCGATACCTGTTATTGACTAAGGGATGAATTTTGTCATTTAAATTATTGATCGATAAAATTTTCCTGTAAACGTCAATTTAGTCGGATCAATGTGCCACTGCGAATAATTCAAAAATATTTAATGGCCAATATGAAAGATGCAGGTTTACTTAAAAAAGACATTTAATTCTGTAGCCATACGCTATCCAAGTAATTATTGAGTGGCGACGCGTGACAGAAAAGCTATTCGCATAAGGGATAACCAGGAGATACGAAGACTGTATGGGGATAACCGTGTAAAGGAAGGAAGTCAGGGAAGCAGCCATGAAAAATTAAAACGAATTTTCTCGTAGGAGGGTGACGAAGACACCCGGGAGACTCGTTCGACTAAATTCTATTCTGCGCCCCTTGGAGCAGCTGAGAAATAGAACTAAGTGTCCTGTCTGCTTGAAAAAAAAAGAAAAAAAGGGGAAAAACAAGTGCCCAACCCTCTGGTATCCTTTCGGTTGAAAGCACGTGATTCCACTGAAGGGTACGACCTTGTTTGATACTAAGGTATATACCTATTTTTAAATCCTCTCGCGAGGGGTGGGGGTACTTTGAAATTTGTCAAAGGGACAAAAATAGGAATAACATTGACAGTCATTAAATGACGTTTATAGATTAACGAATATATATTTTTTTTAATTGGTACAAGGGTGGTTTTCTTTGTTAATGCTGACGATAAGAATGGCTGTACTTTAGGTTCGACTGAATATTCCTTTCTGAAGTGCATCCTAAGGACGACAAGAGAATCCACAAAAGAGCGACAGGAAGTGAAGTTAACAATTAATTCAAGATCACTTGAAAGTAATAATTCGAAGTAGCCAATATTTCCGGTTAGTCATCCCCAAGCCTGAACTCCACTTAAGGGTCTGTTTATTTTGTCGGATGTCGAGTCCACCTAGTAAAATTCCATGATAAAGATTAGCACGAAAAAAAAGAAAGAAATAGAATTAAAAAAAAGGTTTTACAACGTGAAACGAGGATATAAAAATCAAAACAGTGACGTATGCAATACGACCGGAGATGAATATGATAAACAAGGGAAAAACTAGGTCAAAGACGAGGTTAGGAAAAAAGAATAATCCCCAAGGCGCCAAGACGCCGCCATATTGTTGCGTCGTAACGTTATTGGGTTCTTGAAACCCATAAAATTCGTTCTCAACGATAATTCCACCCTCCTAGATCATTTTCGTTAAGTGGTTCTGTTTTTTTCCGTCGTGGAATGAAATTCACGACGACAGCAAAGGTAACCTTAGGAGTCATCGATAATGATAAAGATCATTGTCTCACCCCGTCGTATGTGGACGGACGTGTTGAGATCGCGTGTTTTATTCAGCCTACTACCCGGCACACGGTGTCTGGTACCGCGAGATCAGGAATCAATATGGACGCAAAACTTCCCCCATTTCGTAACGTCGATCCGCGGCCGTTATAACACGGCAGGTTTGTATCGGCGCTATATTCACATTGCTTACTATTGATGCGATCCCCGTCATCATCCCCATCGCCATTCTGTGACGCAACTTTGCGTAGCGTGGCCATGCACCACCTCGTGTCAAATCTGTCACGGCACGTCAATAGCATTTCAGCTAATCTTCGCCGCAATCCGTACCAACCCCCTCGATCAGCTGTGCCAGCCGTTAAACGCAAAATCGACAAAGTACAAAACAAATGCTTTCCCCTCCGCCTTGCAAATTTCGACCGCAAATACGATTGTGAAAAAAATTATTTTTTTTTCATTTTGCCTTTAAATCCCTTTAAATCCCAGTGGCCAAGTCACGATTTTTTTTACGATTACGGAAAAGCGGGTTACACTTTAGGTTTTTGTCAAGAGTAAACGAAGCACAGTGCGAATATATATTTTGGCGAATCTCGATATTTAGGAGTGTTTTTTCAAGAGGGTGATTTTTAGCGATTGAAAAATCGTCGCAGCGGCTTGTTGATACAATTTTCTTTTTTTCTATGCAAAAATTTTCAGATACCTTTTCGCACAGGGTCTCTCGATTTCTCGAAAGACTGTGTAAGAGCTTGCGTCGTGTACGGCTTAAAGCAGGAGAAACGCTTTAATCCAAGGGGCCAATCGATAGTATCGAGGGAAGTGGGAGAATACCGGTGCCAGATGGTTCGCCGTCCGCTACTGCGCCTTTTCTATCGGTTTTCTACCACGCGTTGTGTGCCTACTTCTTTTTTTTATTGTCTTTCATTTTTCTTACCGTTCAAAATCAGCCGACCCCGTCGCTTATCAACAGAACAATTAAACCATACCCATATCACCCTAGTATCAATAACCAATCGGTCGTCCTACGTTATCTATATGCGCGAAAATAAAATCCCTCACGGATCTATCTCTTGACTCAATTGGTTAAGACTTTTTGCAATATTATCCGCGAATTTCCGGGAAAGGCAGGAAGATCACATTTCATCCTGGACCCGCTAAATCTAATCGGGGATTCCCCTCTTCCCTGATCAGCTTCACTCTCATCTCCTATACTCTTCTCCCAGGTATTACTCTCATCCTCTCTGCCCCCTCCCCCTCTCTGTCCACCCCCTCTCTGCCCCTACCCCCCCCCCCTCTCTCTCTACGTATATCCCTCGCACACGATTACGTTTAGAGATGAGTGGGGAGAGACGCGTTTCGAGCTGTCCCCATCGCGACTCGCCAACGACAACACCATCCAGGAGCAGCCATCCTGGCGCCAGAGACTCGTGATAAGGATACATACAAAAGTATTGATACCGATAACAAAGAAACACTATAAAAAAAATCGTGCGTCCATCCGTCATACGATTTATACATGAAAAAGATAAAATTCAAAATTTTTTTGTTAACCGGCTCAAAAATTCATACGAATTTTATGAAGGGTGGAAAAGAAAAGATTTTCTATCCATTCAAAAAAAAGTAATTTCAATAATGATTGAAAGCAGCGCCAATATTTGACTTGGTAGAACTATGTACTACGCATATTTGGCTTTTACCAATGGAACAGCGATAGGGCCGAGTTTCTATGTCACGACAATGTAAAGTCCGATGCGTTTAAGTATAACAAAAAGAGAGTGATGGATCGGAGCTTCGACGTAGCTGATTTTAGTGCGCAGCGCGTCGTCTCTCCTTAATAATTCAAAATGTTGGCACTGTTAGGTTATACAGCCGACATTGCCGCGGGAATGCCTGCTTATTTGAATAAGACGGCAGTTAGTCCTGTTTATAGCTGTACAGCTTTCTGACAAACGATTACAAATTGTCTCGCGTCGATCCGACGTGTCTTGTACTGGCTCCAGTAGCCGCGTACCCCCAGCCCCACCCACCCCAACGGAGGCTTACGTCTCGTTTGGCGTCGGGCAATTTCTTAAGACGTCAGATACGTCTGGTTACTGCGCATGCGCGGGCGCGAAATCCCTTTCAAAAAAAAAAAAACCATACGATAACGAAACGTGTCGCGTTTTACAAAATTTCGCAAAGTACAAACCGGACTAATTAACGTAGCTTGTATTGGCCATTCGTAAAAAATATAGGAGACACGTCAACAAACAGGTATTACGTAAACATATGATTTTATAGAGATAATTAAAATTGCACAAAAATAATTAAAAAAATATATACACGTCATCCACTCGATTAAAGTATTTTTTATCCTGACTCTTTAAACTTTTTTGCAACGTGTCCCAAGGAAAGACTCTCTACGGACATTCTCGCGAAATCGTAACTCGTGCAGCAGCGTAAACGTTCCATACAGCGGATATAGGTTTCTCAGTGAAGCAAGAGGCGCTCCCTAAGAGCAAAGTAAAAACAAGGACGTCCAGCGTGCAATTTCATCGTGCTCCAGTTGCTACGACGTCCGTAAGAACAATGAGAAGCAGATAGGCACCGATGCTCAAGGATCGGCCATTGCTTCAAGACTAATCGTAACGATCCCGATACACCTCCCCCACGAGGTATATCAGCTGACCGAGCACGCTGGAACATCAAAAAATCCAAAGGCATTCACAATCAATTCTAAAGACAAAAATTACTAAAAAATTTCATGGACGTCATTGTTACCAAAAAAAAAAAAAACACTAGATCGTGCCAAAAAAGGCATTACAAAGTGAAAAAAAAAATTGAACAACGGACCGCGAGTTTCCGTCTTTCCCTCATAGTTTTTTGCCGGACTCGTGGAAGACCGCTTGGTAATTCAGTGGCGTCGGCGTCGGCGTCGGCATCGTGGCAGACTACTAGCTAGTATTAAGGGGGAACGCCTGGATATCTAGTAAGACGCGTGGGTATCGACCTGGGCAAGTCGCCGTGGGGGGAGACGAAGGAATAGGAGGGGGGGAAGGTTGGGGGGGTGCTGAGAAGCAGCCACCGCGGCGCCTAAAAGAGCGCCGCGACGGCAGCAGTGGTCGAGAGATGAATGGGGGGAGAGGAAGACCACGATGCTTACATCATACTATATATATATACTTCCTATATACTTGGTATAGTATAGTATAGACTATATATAGTATAAGGGGTCCAGGGTGAAGATGATGATGTCGGTATTTGTTGCGGGGGGTTACTGTACTGCTTCAACCCCCCACCCACCCCGCGGAACAGCAACTTAACGTTTGGAGTGACTTGGCTGAGAATTTGCAAGGGATGTATAAGACATAACCTATCCAGTCATCCAAGAGTCCCGGTAATCCTTAGGGAAACTTACTATATGTATGTACTGCTGGTATTCCCTGCTGGAAGATATAGCGATTAATTCTAACCGTACCCTGGCGCCATAATGTTTCATACAAAATCCCTTAACAAGTAGATTTTACCGTAGAGCGTGATAAAAAAGGGGTGGGGAGTGGGGGGGTGCCTTATTGTGGATTAGGCTGATTTTATCCGGAACTTGATCACTCGCTATGAGCTATAGTGATCGTGCCTGTCACGTGGTTAGATATATATATATATATATCAAAACTGTGATATTTGAATTGCATAAAATGCATTAACGGACGAACGGAATGCATTGTGCGTTAAAACGGAAATTAATAAAAAAAACTTTAAGGCTGTATATATATATTATATTAACTGTCTTTACTTCCGCGAAAGTATGTTAAATACGATAACTAATTAACCCGTCGGTTACGTTGATGTTTGCTAATTAATTTCACGTCAAAATCCTAGAACCGATAACTCAAATTATCTGCCACATATGATAATATAGGTAATAGTGCAGGCAGGTGGGTTCTACAGGTGTGTATATATATATATATAATGTATTATTAATCGAATTATTGTTTTAAACAAGTTAGTATAGATACACGAAGATACAGCTGATGGTACTTAATAGTTTCTTCTCTGCTTCAACAAAGTATCACACTGATAACGCGTTAAGTCGTTATAAAGAGATTGCAGAGACTTACAGTGCATTTAAAATAGAGTGGATCCGTAATGCAATCCGATTAAACTGACACGCGCTTAGAAATGATCGTCGTTAACATACCGATAGTAAGAAAAGCATCGATGACGTCATCTTGATATTTTCTTTTCCTCTTATCAAGATTCCCAGCATCCTCGCGAATCGACTCATCGTTTCCGCAGCTGCAACTGCAAGAGCAATGAATAATGTATCTATCGCCTTGAATCAGGATCAGAAATAAGGTCGTAGTGATGTCTTATCTCTTATCGCAGAAAGTGACGAGTGAAAATCTTTAATATCGTGTCTATTTCGATTAATCTGTACCAGTCTACGAGTAACAACAGACTATACAGTTCGAAGACACAAGAAGAAAACTAACGAGATAACCGTTGAATGAAATGAAGTTAAAAAAAGTTTCCTCGCAGCGAACGAAGAGGTGGCCGAGGTGGAGAAGAAGAGAATTGAAGTAGAAATGGCCAAGTCCGATGTCTAGTCTGAAGATTAGAGTCCTGGGTATATATATATATGTATATATTTAAAGATCAAAGTTTGGTACTGAGAAGCTGGAATAATTCGTCGTCCTAGAAATTACGAAGAATTAAAGACAAGCAACACCCCGAGTCTCGTTCGACGTAGCCAATAGTATTTGAATAGAAAAGCCATTTTGTGGTGTTCGAGGTAATCGAATAAATATCGCTCGCCATGGACCACACAATAGGAAAAGCATAGGTGCCCGTAAACGGCCGTAATCGTACAGCCATCTTTATCGGCCGTTACATCGTTCAAACACGAAAGGTTCTTATATTGAGATTAGATAAAAGTAAATTATGTAATTTACGTTCCAGCCTTTTCTTTTTTCACACACAAAAACAAACACAGACTTGCGTCTCGAGTGACAGAGACGATCGATACAAAAAAGTGTGTAAAAAAAAGGGAAAAATTTTGACAAAATGAAATCCCCCCTAAATCAATGGTCCTATAACAGTAGGAATATATTGTAAAGACAATATCCTATTACCAACCCCTAATCCATATCAATAAAAACCCACCCTCTAATGAATCCCATACAAAAAAAAAACCAAAAAGACTAATACTCCCCAGTCATTTCCGTGGTTGGCAGCCATTGAACGTTATTACAAAAAACTACCCTCATCCCCAAACGAAATATCCTAAGGTAACAGTGTAGGAGCTTGCCAGATGGCCGCTTAGTATTCAGAAGGACGTTTGGACTTTGCAAGTAACTGCAACCACTGTAGCCTGACGAAAGTGCCAAGTACCCGTAGGGGGATGAAAAAGGGGTGGGTGGGGTTGGGCGTTCCTCAGGCGGATACACGTTGGCCTGGCTTAAGGGTAGCCGAAGGAGCTTGCAGAGGGATAGTATACTCTGAACGAGTAGACTGTAGCTAGGTCGAAAGAACTGTGAGGACTGGTTGGTACCTCGGATGGGTATCCATCCTAAGGATGAAGGGGATGCAGGTAGAGAGGGTGTAGTGGAATCCTGGATAAAGTTCCTCAGCGTTGCTGTAAGAGTTGCTCCCTCAGGACAGATCTCGTCCTACTTGGACCACCGCTCACAGGTTAGCGACTGAAGCCCCCAGCAGTACGGGCTGCCGCTTTTAACTGCCGTCCCACGGTGATTGCTTGCAAATTGCTTCCGTTTACTTCCCTGCTTACGAAGGAGTTCAATTATACGAATTCCTTGGGTCACAGTGCACGAGAGAATTGCTGGTGTACGAATGGTTCCCCTGATTATTATTATTATGGTTAGTCGATCAAGGGGGTTCCCCTACGTAATCCGAATGACCGGACGATTACCCAGAATCCCCGTATACCATAATACACGTATAGATATAGCGTATATATTTTGACGCTACGAATATAACGTTCGAAGATACCTTTTTCTTACTCTGTGAATTCGCCTTTATTCGTTGGCATTCGGCAACACTGTTAAAAAAAAAGGGGAAAAACTTACTACGGGGATATTCGACTACCGATGGCTATACACCCTTAATTATAACTTTTCCAGCCATTTCCATCGAGTTTATGCTCATTCTTCGCCAAGTTATAATTAAACGGCGAATAACCGTCGACGCGTAAGAAATGGCGATTTGTATAGTGTAGGAGGCATGGTGGACGTAATTAACGAGGATTCGCATAAAAGATAGAACTGATGGGGTTTTGGTACGGTAGGGAATAAGTGGTGATGGTGGGGGGGTGGTGATTGGACGAAGAAGATGGACAAAAGCTGGGTTTATCCGGTCGTTTGCGACCTGTGCCTGTGGTTGGTAAAGGTTGTCTTCATCAGAGTTTGGCTGATCCCGTTTTTTCGGGATTCCTTACGTAATGGCGGTTTCCTTGGAATGGCATTCTTCATCCTACTTCCGTTTACGTCGTTTCAGGGGAGGCACCCCTGTGTTCTTTCGTTGCCCGGGTTCGTTTGGGAATTGCAATTTCTACCCTCCCCCAACTTTGTTTTTTTTTCCTTCTGAGTATTTCAGAAGAGGACACCCGGATAAATTGTGCAAATTACTCGCTCGTTTATTTCGCGTATATACACTGATGAAAACCCTGGTTAATCGTGGTAGTAAGTGGTGGTGAAGGGTTTAAGGAGGGGGTGGAGGGGGGTTATCCTCTGGAAATCCTTCCGTGTAGAGAAGTTGGATCACCCTGGGTCTCCGGTTTCGCTGGTTCACCGGCAGGAAGTTGGCTGCCGTCGGAAAAGTTGAAGTTTGTTCAGCTACCGTGGCCATAGTTGTTTGGTGATCGTTCGAGCACTAATGCGGGTCCAGGGTGAATGAGAGTGGGAGGAGGGGGAGGACAAAACAAAAAAAAAAGAGGGAGGATGTTATGAAGAAGAGGAGATCGAGAGATAGGTATATCGAGGATATGTTGAAGAACGTATAGAGCTGTGGGTTAACTGTTAAATAAAAGAGTTTGGCTCAGTTACAAATTTCTACCGCGTTGCTATATAAAGCTCTTTGGAAAAGTGGTTGAGATCTTTTTTTCTTCTTCTTTTGACTTCTTTCTTTCTTTCTTTTCTTTTTGGCTTTCTTCTCTCGCTCTATATTTATTTGTCCTCTTACACCTGTCTACGGCTCTGCCACGATTCTTCAACTCGGCAGCCACTTTGCTCTGTACCTTGAGAACCTCGTCCTGAACCTTCGTGTATGAACTTTGTGGAAAGTGGAGAGGGGGAGGGGGGTGTCCTTTTGAAAAAAGTTATCCTCCGGCTTACTTTCTCCTTTCTTTAGATCCTTCATTCCTTGACGTGTAAAACGTAGGGGACTCTTTTAGATTGAAACTCATTGAAAGATGGCCCCTTGAAATACAGACTTTATCCGTAGATATAGTCTACATATGTATATCTATAGTATATATTGTGCCTAAAGAAAATTTCGCTTCTTCTCCTAAGACAAAGAGACAAAGACGTAATCAAAGAATACAGTACAGTGAAGTTTAAAAATACTGACTTGTTGTCTGTACCTCGAAAAAATATTGACTCCCGACATTTTTAAGTACCGTTAATATTTACAGCCGCTTATATCAAGCGTCCCGA
>JARQST010000613.1:204671-238128 GCA_030142225.1 Pachycephus smyrnensis
GTACCTCGAAAAAATATTGACTCCCGACATTTTTAAGTACCGTTAATATTTACAGCCGCTTATATCAAGCGTCCCGATGCTTACGCAGTTCCGCGTCTCTTATCGCGTCGAGGTATACCAAAGGTGTCTTACCAAGTGAACAAGAGAGAGAAAAAGCGAAAGCACTTTTTCTTGCTTCTTTTCTTTGTCCACTAAAAACAACCTAGCCCCGATTAAACTGACGACATTAAAAAAAGAAACAGCCAAAAGAAAGATAAGCCTAAAAAAATAATTAACAGGACTCCGGCATAACTTATGACCCGAGCGATTACTCGTAATAAGTGCAAATTTATTATTATTATACCTATAAAAAAAAATCAATGCCATTATATCCCATATACACATAAATTTGTTATAATTTTGTGTCTTTGCAAAACTAAAACTAAAATTACCAAATTACACAGATAATTCAAACAATGACAAAGCCCTCGCGAATGGTTAAGACAGACCAGTTTTCATCGAGCGTCACGATTATCCAACAAGGTGGAAAACTCAAGTATACGGCAAGTCGACGCCTAAAAGGATATCTACTGTGACACCTAGATTCATCGCCACATAAAAATCTGTAAAAGCGGCAGAGATTCTCAGGGGGGGGATTGAATGCGCTTCGGGGCGTGAAGAACGTATGTAGGCCGCCAGGTCAAACCGGCACTGAAACTCTAGTGGGGTTGGGGCTCCTGGTTTGCTATACTCTTGCTATGATATCCGGCTGGTTGCTTGTCTGGCTGGTTGGGTTGCTGGTGCGCCTGGTTGCATGCTGGCAAGGCAAGAGGCACGAGGCATAATTTTTTGTTGCCTTTTTATTTACGTACGGCACGATAAACGTGCGTTTTGGCGGGTTTGCAATTCGGGCTATTGTTATTTTTCACGTTCAAAGGTCAGGGATGAATAAGAAATGAGAATGTGGACTTTGAGATATTTCTCGATAGTATATATTTATTTTCAATAGGTTTTTTTTCCCTCTTTTTTTTTACAAAGACATAAATCCAGTTTTCACGCGTTCACGAGGTACGAAAAATGTCTGCGCGTTCGTATACGTATAATGTATAATGGTATCGATTGTCCTACATTAGCTTCATATATCAACCTTTTGACCCCGTCATCTCGGCTTTCCAATAAATCTTGACAAACTTTATGACGAAGTTCGTCGAATAGGCAAACTCGTAGCTGTCTTTTCTAAAAACTGTCAAACGGTACAGCAACATTAAAAATGTGCATAGGATAATTAGAAAATTTTGCCAATAAATATTTAATTGCTTCCTGATTATTTTTGTATAAATTTTCTATTCCTGGATATCGCTGATTAAATTAACCCTCGTCATTATTGTAAGGGAGTCGGAATAATGCCTTAATTTTTTAACGAGTCGCTCGCGTAGATTTTGAACGATTAAATTTACCAGTGCCAGCAGAGTATGGCGTGGCCTAACATTAATATGCCGGGTGTATAATTTCCACGATAGTTTAGCTCAGGAAGTTACTTGAAATTGTCATGGCGATTTAACAGTGTTTTACTAATTAGCACGTATCCTAGTAGCGTGCAAAGAATTGGGTTAAATTGATGAAGACGAGATATAATTAATTTTTTTAAAAAACACAACAACCGCGTTAAATGCATTGACGCTGTTGGAGTATATTGTAAAATGAAATTGCGTGATAACCCAACAATTAGTATTTGCTCGTTGACTTATAAAAATGGCAGGTAAAAAAACCTTTTCTTAAATTCCATATATCATTTTCAGATATCTAAATAAGATCGACCAGATGACGTCAGCAAACTCGAGATTTCGCTTTCGTTCACAGAAAGACGTGATTTGCCATATCCCGCATAACGGCACCAATCGCGAAATGTAATTTCGCATCTGTATGCGTGAACGAGAAGAAATCCTCTTGCCAATAACGTCTGCATTCTCATGCAGATTACACCGTCCGCCCCCCTACTACCAGTTCATTATCAGTTGGCGTCTCAAATTACCTGAACGTTACGAGGAAGCGAGAGTCTCCATGGAAAAGACAAAAAGAGAAAGACAAAGAAACTTCGTATTTTCCGTTTGTCGCACAGCGAGGCGCAAGAAGATAGCTCAAAAGAAAGATGGCGTCTGCGCGAGTTATATCCATAATACATAATAGGCAAGCAGTGCGAGAAAGTCCTGTGAAAAATGCCAAAAGACCCAGAAAAAAACGTCTGAAGAAACAGCAAAGTCCACGCTGTGATAATATCGCGAATTTCTCTTGTAGAAGAGCTGTGAGAAAAAAAAGAAAAGAAGAAGAAAATCGGCATGATTTTTGCCAAACACGACTAGCATAAAAAATGAGCATCACTACTATAACGTATATAACGTAATCGTTCCGAGAGATATTTGAATTTGGTTTCTCCCGCCAAGAAACACGTCCCTGTATATACTCGTGGGCATGTAAAAATATCAAGGACCACGATAGCCTAACCAAGTTTCCAATAAGCATAGGGCCCGGTCTATAGCTTGGTACGCTCCTGGAGGAGCCTCCCTAGACACTTTGTATTCCAAGAGCGGCTGAGACAACACTGTTATGATAGTAGCCTTTCCCAGGGGAATCCCCGAAGCCTGTAGAAGGAATTAAGGGGGGAACGCTCATGGCTGAACCAGAGGAGTCCTTTTCCACTAGCTGCTATCTTTCTAACCTGACCCAGGTACATATATACTTAGGTACGTATCCACTGATGGGTTCAGTATATTACATCAGGATATATATATGTATAATCAAAGTGAATAAAATCGAAAGGCAGCAGCCATGATTTATTAACGTCGACTACCAGAGTCAGTGTCGCCACTAGCAGACTGAAATAACTGACAGACAATGAAGGACGGATGAATGGGTAGAATCTGTCGATAAAGTAAACAAATTCGAGAAATGACGTATTTTTTTATCTCTCTCTCTATATATACCCTTTCCCTTTCTTTGTCATTCAGCTTTAGCATACCGAACCGTCGACAGGCATCCATTTGACAAAATGGTGGACTCCTGTAAACCCCCTGCCCGTGTCTCCTCGCAAATCCAGCCTCTGCCATCAGACCTATACGGACAGCTGCACCGGCTAACACAAAGACCTCGGTCGTAGTTCAGATGTCAATTTACCTTCATACAATGCTTCAATCAGGATGCAAACAACAGTAGTTTGTAGCCAGGTCAAACCGAATTGCATTTTACATCATCCGTTGAGAGCCTACAGTGATTTATCCAAGCATGCATCACCTACGGGTTTGGCTGGCTGGTTAGATGGCTTGTTGGAGAATCATGCAATATTTTGGTTTGCACTGTACACGGGTCCTTTGGTACTAGAAATAGTATTTACCCCGGTATTTAATTTCTAGGGATTTAGCATTCGTTCTAGGGAAAAATTCGTAGTTGAGTCCTGCAATTTACGACGAGTAGACTCCTGGAAATTCAATTTTACAGTGATACCAACTTTTATCGTATTCTATTGTTACCTTGAACTGTTATCATTTTTTTTTCCTATGCCAATTACCGTCAATTAGTGCTTCAGACTTCTAAAGACAGCAGATACAACGTCAGGATTCATAGAATATGCTCGATGCACTCGAGATACGTCTCGAGTGCATCGTTATTGTGAATTATTCTTTTTTTGTTTTTAAATCAAAGTCTTATCTCTAATTTTTACCGATACATTATTCCAATGCGAAAGAGACAAGAATAAATTGATATTATGCAATATCCTGCTTTGAGGTTACGTTCACGTTGGCATTGCTTACAAGGACGCATATACATAGTGAAAAGTAAAAAAAAAAATAAGAAGAGAACAAAAGGTGGGATACTGCAAGAAAGCAGACAAAGACTAAAAAAAAGAAGAAGTAAGTCCCAACTCCTTTGGCGCGCCGCTGATCCCTTCGAAGTTAAGTAACGACTGATTTAGTTTTCGCTTAATTCCAGCAGAAGGAAAGTAATATCTTTAATGGATCTCCTGTGTTATCCAGGATGGGGCGCCCCTCTCTCCGGAGAAAGTGCTTCGCGGTTCAAGCACTTTACTCCGGAGTGAGAGAGTTCGCCAAGATGGAACAACAGAGTAGGAGGGATGGGGGAGAGGGGACTTGACAGTAAGAAGGAACGAAGGAGGTGGTAAAAAGGGATCCAGAAACTGGAAGATCAGGATGACTCGATATGTATCCCACAGTGCACTGGGATGGACCAAACGTAAACTAGGAGTGGAATCCTCTTGCGAGAACTACAGTGCTGCTCCTTGCTAACACGAAGATGGTCCAGGGTCTAGTAGAGGACGTTCGTAGAGTAACACGAGTACGGGAGTGCTTCGTAAATATAAGCGCCACCGGGTATAGGACGTAGCGAGGGTATATATTCCTTAAATAAGCCATTTCCCCGTAATGTCCCTGTAGTATGAGAATTCGATCATCCTTTTTTACCTTATAAGGAAGGCATCATCTCTCCCGTATGTTATTTGTACTTATCTGGAGGAAGGATCAATCGATTGATCCACCTAGGGATCATCGGTGTATAACCTTACGAATAAAGGTATTCTTTCTTCTTCTTTCGTATTTTATCCTTCCTTCCGCTATTTTTGGGGATGGCTTTATTGGAGTGTCAGAATTTTATGAACGGGGGACTGGCTGTATCGATTATTGGTTCTTGGGATTCGATGATTTTGACCAATTTTCAGGTTATAAGGGTTTTCCTTGTAGCAACTTGGACGAATTGTATTCTGTGAGGGATGATCACGTATGGTTTTTGAGGGTATTGGGAAATTTTGGATTGTTATTGATAAAAAAAATTATTTTGACAATGTGCAATGGCTTGTGGGTCTTGCAATTTTTGCTTTGTGACGTAATGCCAGGTGGAAATGGAGGAGAGGATGACTATTGTGGGTTATTGAAAATTTCAAATTTGTATTGATTGGATAGTCGAATGGATACGATTCTTTCTTTTTTTCCCTCTGTGTTTCAGGTAAAAAGTTGACCAACCCGTTATTGCGCATTGTGCGAGTAATTAGAGCGGTTGATTGAATAATGACAATGAACGAATTTATATCGAATTCGTAACAGCAAGTCAAAGGGACGTTAATCCAATAACAATCACGCACGTGATTCGCCGGATACGAAATACGACCTGATATGAAATATGGAAACTGTAAAAGTTATTTTACCTTCTTTTTTACAAAAATTTAATATTCAAGAAGAATTCATTAAAAAATCGTTTCTGGGGGGAAAAAAGTCTAGAAAGAAATTCACCCTGCAGCAATCCTCTCTGTCTCTCGCACGGTTATCAACCCCTTCAACCCCCCCACCCACGTCACCGTGCATTTTCTCTTTCAAACAAGCGAGCATCACTGTCCCGCGGGAGATAACGAAGAAGAAAAAAAAAAAATAAACCCCAGGCATTGGACTTTACCCGAAACAATTTCCCAGAGGATGACGTAGCAGCGCATCGAATGCCGACGCTGCAGAAGAATCCGTCGACCGACGCCCTCGACGTCGTCAAGCTCCCGAATTTGTCCAGATAAATGGTGATCATATATCCGAACCCATCAACCCTTATTTTCCACCCTTTTAAGCAAGAAAGAGAGACAGAAGGAGGTCCGAAAAGTTTTGCCCACGAGAAAACCGTTTTTCGAATTTCAGTAGCAGACTATTAGCCTCCCTGATTGGCTGTTGGTTCGACGCCTATACGACGGCTTAACAATGTCCCACGTAAGACCACACATGGACGTCGGTCCTGCCCTTCGATTCACAGTCAGTCTTGTCAACGCTTGAAGAGCGTTGACAGTAAATCTTTCAAGCGCGTGGCAAAACTTTTGTCACACCGTACCTTACACTTTTGTATAATATTTGGTCAATAATTTTCCCGTCCTTTGAACGGCACGTTTCGCCGCATTTATCTAGATGTACCTTCCAGTTCGGTGCTGCCTAGAAATACGGGAGAGAGAGAGGATTGACTTTGGCCCTACCCCTTCCTGGTTATCCTTCCTCTCTCTCTCTCCCTTCTTTTTAACACTTACGCAATTCCGGCGGAACCGCCGCGGTCGCACGCGTCAAACAAATCGTAACGTGTTAATTAACCGTGAATACCAACTAACCAGCCCGAACGGACATAACTTTTTCATTTACCTCTGTTTTCGACTGATTAATTTGAAAATTTATATCCACAAGCCAGGGTGCTTCATTCTCGGAATATAAATTTTACCAAACTCCTTCATTTTCCCACCAAACTTCCCTTTTGTATCTCGGCTGGATTCTCCGCTTAGTTTATATCCCACTTCCTTATCCTCCTCGTTATTTGCATCCTTAAGGGTAGTTCTTAAATGGACCTCGGCAACGGGATTAGCCCTGGACTTGGTCTTATCTTCTCTCCAACAAGCTATGTTTATTCTATTGTTATTCACTTTCTTACTTGCTTCAGAATCATCGTACCTGCCTTAACTACAATAATCATCCCTTAAATTACTATACCGAACCAACACTTCTGCCTCTGCAAAATTCCCCTTTTTTTATCTTAAATATTATTAAAAATCGCGAATAAGTACAGATGACGTTGAATCATAAAAAAATGTATCCCCCTGTAAACGCACCTTGAAGATAACACAGTCCCTGACATAAGTTACTCTAATTGCACTAATTTCCCTCGCAAAGTATAAAATCCGAAGATTTTTAAATATGAAATATATAAAAAATAAAAAAAATTCTACAGAATTTATTGATATCGATTAATAATACGTAATACTTTGATACCAATTAATCCCGCTAAAAAAGACTATTTATTTCCCAATTGCCAACCAGATACCGCGACTAAAATTATGTATCCAAGAAAAGCCCACTAGCCGTCCGACATTTTGGATGCCGGAAGCGTATTACATGAAGCATCACTGTTGTGATAATAAAACGGAGACCCCATTAATCAAATGATTCTATCATATATCCTAAATCCTTCTTGAGCATATATATAGATATAACATCTCAAATATTTGAGTAGACTTCCTTCGTCCTGGATGCTTCGTTCTCCAGTACAGCAATATTCCTCAGGAGGAGAGCATATCCTGTCTAAAGCTTTCTCTTGAACCAGTGAACGGCGAACGGAAGTCGCTCGACGGAACACTTCGATTTATTTAAATCCCACGTTTCCTTCCGTCTTGACTTCCTGGTGCAACGTGACGTCAGAGTAGAAACCATAGACACTGCCAGAATGTAGAATGAGGGCGAATCAGAGGACGGAATGGTTGAGTCAGCTAAAAAGCTGTTTAAACAAAATAAAATAAAGGAATCCTGTGCCAGGATTGTTTGTAGAAGGAGAAAAGAAAATTTCTCAAAATTCTAGTAGCTAAAAAGAGACGCGTATATATGTCTATATACAGAGACTCTATCGGACATGAAAAATTAATAAATGCAGAAAATGAAGTAAAACAGAATGACACGAATTCGTAAGCTTGATAAAATTATCCTCCTTGGCAAAGTCCCTTGGATAATACGGATCCTTGTCAGGAGCCTGACAGAATTCAATGGACGCCCTGGAAGATGCTGTTGAGGAATTTTGAAAAAGGATAAAAACTCGAAGGACGTGTTATCCATATATATATATATTGATATAATAAACACGTTTTACGGTCAATCGTAAAATGGCGAATAGTCGCGGAAAGGAAACCGTTACGTTTCGTCATTGCGAGGATCAAAGTGACGTCGGAAATTTCTACGTCTTCGTTGCTATGACAACGCCAATCAATGCAACGAAATCGCATTTACATCTCAGGACGACCATTTTAGCCTTGGCGACTTATGAGCTACAGGATGGGGAGTCAATGGTATTACCTTTGTTCATGAAAGTGTGTCGTAATAATAATAACAACAATAAAGCTAAAATAAACCGTGTAAGAAAATTGTCAGAAAATTATTAACAATAGTTCATTCCAGTATGACAGTAGAGTGAGAGGGGGGCTAGGGAGGGGGATATCGATATCAAATCCTAACTGAATAATGCATAATTGAATTAGATTGAAAACTAATTATTCGCCAGAATGCACGAGAGCTTTCGGTCTGATACGGGAAATTCTCTGCTTTATGACGTAATCTCTTCCACGCGCGGTACTACAGACGGAAAGGGCGACGAGAGACTCGTGAATTAAGCAGCAGTAAGCCAAGGTACTTCCGGAAACTCGAATTCGTTATGGGACATTAATTAATGTAATTATATTTCCATTACGAGTTGACGGAGTGACAAAGTGCACGGGGGGGGGGGGGGGTAAATGAGGGTGAAAAAGAGATAAGAACATAAACAAAGGAAGAGCAATGTCAAACAAAAAAATAAACAAAGCTTCTGTACCTTTTATGACGGATAAGCCTTGTTGCTGAATTCAGTTGCGTAACGTTTGCGAAAATTCGAAATAACCGCCAAATCTTGACTGTACGGATACATAAGCTTTTTCTGTATTTTTGTACGCTTTGATTAGTTGAACAATGTCAGTTATTGTTTTTTATATTTAAAGAAAAATTGTCTTTTGACAAAAAGGCCTTTGCGAGACAAACAATTCGTCAATTTCAATTCAATTCGTCTCTTGTTGTTGCTATTAAATAGTAGCCAGGAGAAGTTGGTTAAATCTTAAAAGTTTTCCATTTGGACTATACTGGGCACTGGGAGGGATACGAATGGCGATAAACAGAAAAAAAACGCAAGGCCTACTCCTTCTTAAACGCAATTTAAACTTGGCGGGATTTAATGCAAAGAAGAATAATACTAAAATATAACAAGGCACGACTAGACGAACAAATGACAAGAATATTAGAGATTTTGAATTCGGGCAGGTTTCTGTCGGATAATAATACATCTGTCTCTCTCGTGTAATTATGTATTACGTATCTAACATTATACGTATGCTTATATACGTACATATATATATATAAAGCGCGGTAGTCGCGTTTGTCTATATTTATAATAGATAAAGCAATGCCCCCTCCCGTCTGACTCACCGCACGAAAAACTTACAAAAAAATGAAGAAAAAGATAATTTTTTTTTCCCACGTGGCAAATATTGACGTCTGACTCGAAGTTAATAATCGATAAAGAATTGTATTACGTAAACAACGAATTTCACTGTATACGAAGTATCGATGCCTATTGTAAACTCCTGTATGCTTATGGTGGGGGGATATATGACGTAATGGGAAGAAAATAGGACGAAGGTCTGAGAGCGCAGTGAATTTGGTAAAATGGAAAATTGTAAGTTTGATAATATGACGTAATAGTCGCTTGCATCGATTCAAATGATCGAGACGAATAACGAATTTATCGAAGCGTGAATGATTTGTTGCGCATGCGCCTTACTACCGTGGGTCGTAAGCACAACAAAGAAAACACTATGCAGTAAGATTGCAATTACGTGTCACGAGGTATTAGCACACAATCAACTATAAAGTCTCGTATGGCCCATCAATGGCCCACGCGCGGTCCATTGGAAGCTGCGAGGGTAGAAAGTTTGAAAGAATGACGCGTTACATATTCAAAACATGAATAAAAAGTAATTCGCGTCCGACGTCCACGTTACGTTGTAGTTGCGCTGGTGAGGTTGAAAATTTTATCATAGATTTTCCAACCTGATTAAGAAAAAAGAAAAAAAGAAATCTTCCCTTCAACTACAGGGCATCGTGGATTAAGGACTGGCAAACCACTGGAATCAATGTTCCAGGAATTCATTCGTGGCGTTAAGGAGGATCATCCTGAAAGAAACTTTTTTGCAATCCTAATAAGATTGCGTGAATCAAATTGCCCGCCAAGCATCCACTTAACATCCCAGCGGATTACGTTATGGCCGGTACATAAATTCTGGGAAATCGAGCCCGTATTTCCAAGCCAGGTGAATTTTGCATTTTGCTGATAATTTCACGTCCGTGCTATACTTAGCTTGGGTATTATCTTGATGAAGTATTTATGCACTACCCGGTATACGTATATTCTAGGAAGAAACACTGCTGCACCTTGATAATAAAAACGGTGTCTAATTCGATTGATCGAAATATTTTGACAGTACACTTGTCATACTCTATGCTTTAAAGATAAAAAAAATTTTGCAAATTACAATGCTAATCGCGCCTATTGTACTTAAGTGTTTACCATGCATTTCATTATCAACAGGCGCGTACCAAAGGCATTGCATAAAATTAACCTTTAAAAATGTATTATAAAAAAATTTCATAACAATACCCACAACGAAGAATATCCCAAACACTATAGTACACAAAACAATTACTTATGTATGAAAAACACAAGTTTTCGCGTTTTACCATTTTTTTAGGATCATTCTACAAAATTATAACGTAACTTCAATTGGTATTGATCGTTTCATCCTTTCGAGTGGTTCTCACCGTTTACCTCAAAACAAAAAGCGAACTCACCCCGTAAACCGTAGTGGCGAAAAGACCGTGGGGAGTTTGCACTCCGTAAAAAAGAAAAAAAAAGAAATTTCCCCTCAGTAAAATACACGGCCACTAAGAGACGCGGTTAACGCCTGACTGTAAGAATAAAAAAAGGGGGGTAGCAACAATTGTACATAAAAAAGTCCTTCCACGTCACAAAGAGCATAATACACCCCTTGGTCACGCATGATAATAATAAGTATGACGTCATACATAACCCACCCTTCTCCCTCCTAGAAAAACAGTGAAAACCATGAAGTACAAACAAGTAACGTACCGGAACACGTACCTGTGCTAATCGATTAAGGGTATCATCAACATCAACAATGATTTGGTATTGTATGGTGTCAACTGTCGTGCATATTGTATGATAAGAGGATTCACTGTATGAAATAATAATAGGAATTGACAAAAATACAATTGGTCAACCTGTACACACAATATAGCTATACTCAAGAGTTAACGACAACAAAATGACAGATTTGTATTTGACAGAAATCAGAAAGAACCTTTTTCTATGACAAAATGTCAACAATCCGTTTCAACTGCAGTTGAAATGATGATACTAATAGGCGCGTGTAAATGGATGTTGAAGTGACCGTAGAAATAATTAATTAGTTAATGGGCTCTAGTAGGTAAGTATCTATTTACCTAGCTACCAACCTGGCGAAGCTAATGAAAAGCGTTGGTCGTAGCTTTCCTCACGAGCGGTTTTACAGTGTTACGTAATTTACCCTGTTAAGCACTGTAAATAGAGATAACAGGAAGCACCTATGTGAACTGTCATTCTGATCGGATATTCAAGGGGTGCCAACCTGAACTGTATAAATATCAAGTCAGCCTAGTCTAAGAAAAACGGTGGGAATGGGTAAAGATGGTAAACAGAGGGAAAAAAGTAAAGGAAAAAAAGAGAGAAAAAGTTTCGTGAGAGCTAATAGAGAATGGAGAAAGATCTGTCTGAAGGAAAAAAAAATGGTGATTGTTGAAAAGTCTACGTCAATAGATAGAACGTAGATAAGGGATAGGATCCGATAGTGGAAATCATTTCCTCGAACCTGACCCAAATTCTGTTTCCACGATGACTACCGTTATGTGTACACATAAGCGTGGCGCGTTATCACACGCCGGCATCTTCACTAACGGACGCCATTTTGTGATAAGCTCGTAAAGTTTTTACTTGCTGATTGCTGACTTTGACAAGTTTTCAATAACTTCATGGTACCACCTAATAATTACTTAACACGTTAATTCGATAGGCCGTGAGTTTTTTTTCTTTAATTTGAAAATTATTTTTTTCTTATAATTATTAACAACGCTAACTTTATCCTCTGTAGCGAAGATAGTCACTGTTAAGTATGCAGTCAGCCTTTATCGTTTCTCTGGTTACCAATTGACTGAGAACAGGTTATACGAACCGATCTTACGGATCGTCAGGCCATTTTAAAAGCTCTCTGGCTCGCCAATGCGAAAGGAAAAGCACATTCAAGCCATTTCCTCCAAGTATTCCAAGAGCGTTTGAAAGCTCTACAGTCCGTAACCATTCCCATAGAGTGCTCTAGTTCAAGTTGAGTCATTTAATACATCTCGTTTCTTTTGGTTCATCATGAATTCAGGATCAATAACAATTTTTTTATATCCGCTTGAACCACCGGCATAAAATCATAAATAATTATGAGCTTGATCGGCCATTTTATTTTTTAACAATTAATTTACGTAACGACAATGCAATTAATACTTCAAGTCAGCTTTGGCCTAATTTTTTACTACGTAAACAAAGATTCTTAGGTTAGGTTGTCGAATTTAACCAAAAACTTACGTTATACCTAGTATACACGAAACGTATATATACGTAAATATAATTAGTTACACAGATCAGACAGATCGCTCGCGTCACGGAAGCTTCCAGAAGGTTTGGCATTTAGAATGAAATAGCTGCGAAGAAGTTGGAAAAAAAATAATGGGTGTGTCGTAATAGAGAAGAAACAGGTACGCGACGCGAATCCATCGAGGATAGGCAATGGAGCGAAAGAAGCTCCCTCAGGAGTCAGGAACCATCCGTGCCCTGACTTTCCACAGTCTCTGACCTACGACCCCAGACAATAGCAATGCGATTATATACCCCGAGACGTAGACGTTCACGAAAAACGTCATCCACTAGGAAGTGAACGAGTGCCATGACTTCCCTAATCGCAAAGAATAGAAAATGCGAAAAATGCATACAACATTATTAATTCTAAAAAATAAAACGCATATCAACCCCCTAATACTATTCCAGTATAATTATGAATAAAAATATTGAACGAGCTAAAGCGACGTCCTTGCAAACTCCCATATCGCCTACAATGATTTTTCCAAGATTCTAAAAAACCGCCCTTTCGTTCCTCAGCTTCCTCCACTCACTTCCTATTTTTTTTCTCTCACCCACCCCTTCGCATCCCTCTCGGTAATTTCACAAAGTGGAGACAGCAATCTGCACCGCGTGTATTATACCCAACCTAGACAAGGCGAAAGGGGGAGGTGACATGCACGAGCTTTTTAGGTCGCTCCCTCAGACTCTCCTCGACATTGCAATTGCTGGATACGAACGTTTCTCTATTTTAACCGTTCAGGTCATCCGTGAACCATTTGGCTCCACAGTTCAAACTACATTTACGCGTCTGCCTTGCGCAACTATTCCGAGACCCGTAACACGTAGTTCCTTTCGGCGTTGTTTCATCACCTCGAAAAAAAAAACCGTTACAAAGCCCTACAAGAAGTCCATTAATGTTCACTGACCTGACTCCATCATGCACAATGACACTTTAGGATCTTCCCCCATCACCCTCGTACAGTCCATAATAAAAGTCAACTTCTCATGTGGCGACAAAGTACACGCAGCCACTTCGAGCAGGCAAAGAATAACGAGCATCTATCTAAAGCAAGTCTCTGGTAAGATAAAACGGGCTGCTGGATGTATGGCACTGGACCAGCAATGTAAAGTGCACGTTTTGGTGATTTCACCAGTATAATTATAGGCGTCCTCGGCTATCTGGAACCGATTGGCATGAGAACCTCGTAAAAGGTGAAACCAGCCATTACTAAGAGGGGCGGGGGAGATAACTGACCTTCTTAATGCCGGCCATGAGCACAGGGGGGGCCGTCTGTAATCCTTTCCGTTGGGTACTGGTGGGGGAGAAGGAGGGAAAAGGGGGGTGTTCCTGCACGGATTCCCCTTAAAACATTTCTACATATATGCGTCAAGGGTGCTCGAGACTTAACGGCTTATTTCGAAGAGCAATCTGTGTAAAGTGGTTCGATGCTTTTTCGTTAAGTCGTTCCTTGTTAAGGGTTAGGACGAAGGGGGTAAACCTTTTACGCGGAGGAAGACCTTCCACGGGATCGGCTTATCCATTAAAATGCATACCACCGGGACAACCAGGTACCTGACCGATGAGGTCATCTGGCTAAATATATCATCGATATATAGTCTTGGGGATGTTGCGCTACAAGAAGATGACCTCTTTGGTACGTTATATACTTAATGAGACTACTATGGACTTACAAGAGTTCAAGACTGTTACTTGCCATCTTTAAGGGATGATTATGATTTGGGATATGCACTAGGAGTTGTTAGGATCACAAAGTTGGTAATACCTGAACTGCATAGGATCTTGGTGTATCGTAATGGCCTCTGACAAAAAGGATGCTGGCACGGGCCTTATGCCAAGGTTGGAGGCTTGTGTGCCTGCTTCTGGAAATGTATACTTAAGGCGACCTGGTGGTGACGGCGACGCCGGGCGTCGTACGATCCACCGCAACAGGCTTCTTAGCCACCCCCTACCATCCCCGACCTTCTGCGTGATCAACGCGCCATCAGAGTGCACCTCAAGATTGTTACTGGTAATTGCGGCAAGGTACTCAGGAATTCTAGTCTGTTCCGAGTGTCTAGTTTTTCTTTCTCCAGTCTAGTGTTTTTTTTATTGTACCTGAGTACAATGCTACATCCTTTTAAACCCTGGTCAGACATTGTTTGACTCGTGCGAAATCCTTGCTATAGGGTCCCTATCCCTTAGTCACTCTCTCCCTCATTCTACCTCAGCATCCCTTACGGGTCCCTTCCGCGTATCTTATGGCCTCAGCTTGTGGCGCGTAGATTTGACCTTTTGTTGGCACCTACGTCAATCGGCAAGGTACGTAGCTTACAAGTTCCCTTCAGGTATGTATAAAAGGGGGCGACGGCTCACCACCAACGACCCTTGACAATAAAGCCCCGACGACAAGGGTGCGTTCTGCTTAAGAGCAGGTTACCTCGACTGGATGCCTGTCTGGATTCCTGGTTGATCTTCAAGCTGAGAGGGGGGCGGGTCCGCAAAATCGACTTGTAATAAACGGTCGACCTCTAGGTGGGACTCTCATCTTTCTTACTAGGAATTTTGAGAGCAGTACTGTTTCAGAGAATTCCTATAAGCCTGTTATAAAAATAGTCTGTGATCAAGGTTAAGTCTTGAGGTCTGATGGGACCAAGTACGACCTCAAAGGCCAAAGACTCATCACTTCTAAATAAAAAATTTGACGTTTATTCAATTTCAACTATTTATTACATTCCAACCATAAAGTTAGTCTAGAAAATATGAAGGAGACACCCGCAGAGTACCAAACGTCATTCCACAAGGCCCCATCAAGTATGGGCCTCATTGGAACGACCTCCACTATCACGACCCAATGACAAATCGTCTGATTCACGACCATCGACTCGAACGTAACTTGATGCATATATTATCATAGCGTCCATTGTTGAATTTGATATATTTCATCAACTAGTACAACCTCAGGATCATCATGATCTATCCCAAAGAGATGATCAGTACATACAAATGGTACCAAGCCACACGCTTACGTCATGCCAACCTCTTAGTCAACAATCTAAAAATTTTCCAACAGGATCAAAACTCGCTACGCCATTGTCTCCTTGTACAGCGTTCGAGTCCTTAAAAAGGACACGAGGGTGAGATTGAGGGACTGGGTGGTGGGATAATGCTCTTGTTTTCGACTACGCAATCTATTGGGCCGACTTAACGATATAGAGGAGCTAGGGACTATAGATCGACCTTCTACGCGTACCTAACCAACACTGAGAATGCTTCTTACACCTCGAAATTCCCGTCGGTTGTTTTGCCGGCGTTTTACTTCTTAAGAAAAACACGCAACCCCTCCACGTAAAGGCGTAAGACAATATCTGAAAATGAACTACCACTAGATCGATATTTAACTACAGGGTGGCGGTAAGGACACGAAGTGCGAGTGTTTTTCCTTACAGTAAATTACAAGAGTCGTACTCCATGTTTTCTGTCCATCCCATACAATACTTGAATCATTGTTAGGTTAGGCTTCTTTTTTTCATAATAGAGAACTAACGTATTGTACCGTATGGTTTATTCGTATAGAACGACGTTGGCTTGTCCGACGATACGTTGTACAGTAACGTTAACACAGGAGCACTATTATGTTTGATTTGACACGAGTCAAAAAAATTCATGCCAGCAAGACGACGTATGGATGTGCTTGATTTTTTTATGAGCGAAACGTCATTATCGTCAGGAGGACTATAGCAAGGATAGTCATAACAAATTCGGGCGAGTTCCAGCAAGGGAAAAAGGGGAGAGCCTGTAGAAAAATCGGTGCGTGGGATATTATTTTTTAACGTTTTAATTACAGTTTAAGCTTCGTCCTAATGTCGCGTTGGTCGTTGCGTAAATTCATCGAGACGCTTGAGGTTTTGTAAAACGTAATCCGAGAGGGTTTTCTAAACGGCGGGGGGAGTAGAGCGAAAAAAACGAAACAAAGGAAAGACGAAAAAGAAAGATGGCGTACGAAATTGTATGGGAACGTTACGCGCGACGCTTCGTCTTCATAATACGTAAGGAGGTTAGGTTAGGTTAGGTTATAACGGACAGAATTGTCGGGATGATTTTCGACTTGCCAAAATGGCCACTCGGCTCGCGTTAACGTCGCAAAAACTTGACTTTCCTTTGGATTCATGGTAAAAACCTTTTCTACCTGGCTGTTGGCTGGTATTTCGATTGTTTAGGTAAACGGGCTCCAGGACCCTCCAGTATGATGGTTAACCTTCGGGGAATTCTCAGGAAACTGGACCGTACGAATAGTCGCTTTCAAAGAGTGTAAAAAGAGATTTCCATTTTTGATCCTAATTTTGTTTAACACTATCGACTCGTACGTCATCGGATACTGATGGACCTTAAGTGCGTCCCCCTCAAATGCCCTGGATTTTGCAAGCTAACTATTGATTCTGATTTACCTTGGCCGAGCAATGCTCAGGAATTTAATTATACATTAAGAGCGCGTTTCATCAGTTTCAATTAAGGACACCATGGAGATGAACTCGATCCCCATTTAGTATGGCGGTCATACGGCTCTAATGGTTTGGATTTTGAATCTACGCTTTGATCGTGACTATCGCTCACAATCAGCTCACGTACAAATGTACATACATCTTTTAATGGGTATTTCAAACCAGGGAAACACAGCAATGGCAACGTATACGTGGCAAGGAAGATTTACGAATACCAGAGTTAAAAAAAAGTCAAATATTTCCAAAGATAAGGTAAATAACTTATACTCAATTAACGTCGCGATAATTAATACACCCAAAATACGTTTCTGGAGGCTTAAAAAAAATTTATTACAGATAAAAAATGTTTAATGCTGCAGCGATATGCACTCTGCGCAACAGTATTGTTTCCAATTGGCGCATAAAACGTTGTTACTAGTCACGGCATTGGAAACAATGCAATTTTAACTAATCGATAATAATTTAATCAGCAAGGTACACATTTCAGTATCATAAAGAGTGATTACGCTTCTGGCAAATCGAGTATTGGGAACCCCAACATTATGAATAGACACTTCAATCACGACGAAAGAGTCGTCCCAGGTAATTGCGTAAAGCCAAATCGAAATTGAAATTCCATCATACGCTGTTCTCTTTGTTTTACATGACAGATCGCACATTCGCCCCCCCCCCCCTCTCCCTCCCCTCTCCCACACACTTCGCCGTGGGTAATTGAAAAGTTTTATTGCAAACGCGCCAACGGCAACCGCTCTTCCCGGATCGAGATAAATTCTCGCAAGGCTGCGACGACGGGACTGAATACGTGCACCACCCCTCTTCCTACTCTACCTACTACGAGGAGAGGGTGGTACCAACCTTAGGGTGGCGAACGTGCCAAGGGATTGCAATATCGAAAAATCCTGAGGGGAAAAATACGCAAGGCGACCGCGTGACACGTGAGAATGAAAAATTATCCGTTACAGGGGATGCATGTTAAATATATATTTTTGTTAAGGCTTTTGAAAAATACCAAATGAAATAATGACTACGTTCATTACTCGTTAACGAGGTGCAGTTGGTAGCTACTAGTTTGATCATTTATTATTAACTTCGCTCAGCTATTTGGTACTACATATATATGCGACTAATGGCTCTTCGAACGGCTAACTGTTGCACCGTCGGACTTTCAGCCATTATGGAAAATATGTATAGTAAAAAAAAAAAGTACGAAGGTTCACTGTATCCCTATCAGCCTGACACTTACTTTTGTCATTCCTTTTTCAATTACACTGTACTTTGCTGTCATGTCTATACTCAGCCTAGTACAGTGCCTGTTTCCAGTTAACACTATGCAATTCCAAGAAGGCATAAAACAATAATGGACAGTGGCATGCACTGGATCGTATCTAAAATATCCATTTCGACGTTTGGTATACCTGCGAGAAAAAAAAGTAATCTAAAACGCAGTCGATAGTAAAGAAAAATATAAAAAACAGCATAAACGAATATCTTTATCGTGACTGTAACGTCACTTTCGCTACTGGGTAGAGATAATTTTAGTGAAATAAAAATGGTAAGATAAAAATGCTAAGTTTCAAGGGGTTGTACGTGTTTCATACGTTTTGCATCTCCCTCGAGCGACCCTTGCAAAGAGCTTTCGCGTGGTTATACCTATATACCCTTGTACCTATAGATATACAGATATACTTCTGCATTGAGAAATTCCAGGGCGAAACGTAACGTAGGAAAATTTGTCGTGGAATTATAATAACAAATAGAGGTCACGAGGAAACTCGCTTAAGGGTCGCTACAAGGTGGTCTGAAGTGCAAGGAGGGGTGGGTGGGATTGCTGAATTAAAATTCTGACAATCACTTCGAGCCCAGGCTGTTAGGTAATATAATACTTACGTAGATTAGGTAAAGATCCATCCCTCTGTTAGGGGAGATTTTACAACAGAAGCCGGTCACGAGGACGACGTCTACGGTAATTAGAAGCACTGTCAATATCAGTCCCGTATAATTGCACAGCCTAGCAACAACGTCACGTATGGAATAATTAGAAACACTCAAAAATGAAACACAAGAAACCGTTATCACAATGAAATCCGCGAAATGCTATTCACTGAACGTCATACACACTCACGGACCCCTCGACACTCACTCTCCCATCAGTTTCTGCGATCGTTACAATCCGTCCCAGGAGTATTCAGGGAAACCGTAGCGTAATCCAGGAGTTAAAAAAAAAATCACCAGCTTCCAGATTTCATTAAATTCCATAAAAAAAACCTTGCAGCTTCCATCGAATCGTCGAGTTTTGTTGATCAACGTATTTCTAATAAAAAAGTATTCACGTTACTCCTTCCTCGCTTTGCTTCTTTGTCATACGAATTTAATCGCTATCTTCTTTGCACTGTTCCTGGAGAGAGTTTTTCTTCGCGTAGAGGATCCTCGGCGACCTCGTGGTTCGTTAGAGCTACCTACGAAATGCAGCACATCCAGTGCTCGATGCTGTCGGGCCAAAGTGCGCCGCGCGAGTGTCAGACTTACGTGAAAGCGCTTGACGTTGGCGCCTGGTGGCGGGGAGTGGAAAGATATGCTGTCACCCCCCACCTACAAGGCACCCCTAGCGAGATCACCCCACTACCAACCCCCACTAACCACCACGTATACCGTAAGCGTCCCTGTAGCTGGCTAACCACCCCTACATTCCTCTGACTCCCTCTCTCCTTCTCTCTACTGATCCTTGATGAAAGCGTGACTGGGTGCAGGGGGTGGCTTTCAATTGGGGGTGGGGATTCGCTCGAGACGCCAACACAGTGAGCTTGCAGCGATCAAGCAACTCGGATTCGATCATGCCTCCCTTCTTAGTTACAACAATGTTATTGCTGAGACGTAGGAAAGTTTCTGCGATCAATCCTGTGAAAAGTTATAGATAATTGCAAATTATTTCTTTTTTATATAAAAATTGACGAGCATAATCCGTATTCTTAGGTGATCGTGTGTTTATACTTTAGTTACACAAAACAGATGCCTCTGTCCATGGGACAATTCCATGATCATGGAATACAGTGGTAATCGTAGAAACCACAGACGCAATTCGCACAGCTTTCGGACAGTCGTTTAAAATTGCGAAATAATCGATGCTCACGTAATCCGCGTACCGTCGGACGTTATAAGAGCGTGCGAAAATATCCACGTGTGAAAGCTGCTCACGTGGGATTGCGCGGGCACTAATTCGCCACTGATACAATTGCGATAAGGATCCTTCAATTAATTTGTAGGATAATCACGTGAACCGCATGCGGTTCCGGTTGTCCTGCATAGGTACGAAATCCGACAACCTTTAATTACGTAACAGGTACACCCAAAGTACAAAGTACAAGCGTACCTAAGGAACAAAAATATCTTGTTCTTCGTATAAACGAATAATCTTAAATCCTAACCTCGAAATCACTCAATAAATTAATTACTAATAAATCCATACTGTACTTGTACCGTGCCGTTCAATTTCTACAGCGAATACAAAATACCGGATACTAAGAAATTCTAGGTATTCGATTAAAGCTTAAGGCGGGTCCAATGACGAATGAGAATTGAGTATAGCCAATGGCCGGGTTAGCTGTAAGTCCTTCGCTGAGAAAATAGTCAGAAGGGAATTAGGTAGCTCTCGAGACAGGAAGTACAGAATCTCTCACGTAATCCTTTCTTTCCCTCTCAGGGAAGGGTGCAGAGTGGGAGTCAGTCTCTAGGAGTAATTCACTATCGGTCGATACAGTTAACTCGAGGAAAAATCACTTGGCAGCGATGCACGCGTCGCCCGAAAAAGCCTCGACGAAATAACGGCAGTACGTGCTCCAAGGAAATTCGTTCATGTATGTTCATACGTAGCCTGGTAGCTCTGGCTGGAAACATAGTATATCGATATAACGTATATACAGGAGTATATATATTATATATAAAGTATATATATATGGATAAAAGATACCTAGACACAACTAGAGACATTTTCCAGAGCGATACGGTGGTATAGCGATACAGTGTATGTATTATTGTAGGTTATGTTACTGATATAATAAGAAATATATGATATTACGAACATTTCGATATTCCTTGGATGAACTAGCAATTAATTATACGTTAAATTATCCGCCACTAGAAAATAGTACGAGCAGTACTCGAGGAGAGAGAGTCATCCAATTTATTCGTTGGAAAAGGCTGAACTCTCGAGGTGGACGACGATTTTTCTTGCTGGTTAGTTGTTTTTCCTTATTTTCTTTTTCTTTATATCTTCTTCTACCTTCTTTCTTATTTCACTGGCATTGGTCCTTAGCTGCTTAAGTCTTCTCTACGTACTTACCGATATTTCTAGCTGGCATTGTAAGTCTGAAAATCCTGTGCATTGCTGGTGGAACGAAGTTATGAGAAATGGAGTATATTATGAAGATCCAACAAAGTGTATATACCATTTAACAGAATTTCAACTGGTATCGAGTCGCGGTCTGGCAGATGTGCAACATGAAGTTACGTATACACGTAACGCCTAGGAAATGGAGCCAGACAGCTTCGGCTTCGTTCTGTGGATGAAAATTAGACCGCGAATTTGTGATTTTAAAATGCAGCTGTTCCGCACACGTGCGCCGCATAACTGGCAACATTATGCGTTGCTATCTCGTGCGACAGGATTGCGGCCGGTAATTTCGTGTTGGCTTAGCGACACGTACGCCTCTATTGTTCATTGTACGAAGCTCGTCGACTTGCCTGTACAATTTTGTAGGTTAGATAAATGCCATCTGGTATTTCGCGCAATAAAACTATTTAGTTAACCGTCTGGCTCTTTCGCGCAGGTTTACTTTGCCTTTCGTGAATTCCAGCACGGCGACAATAGGCGTACACATGAAATTCAACCGAGAGTAAATTGAATGGTATTCATTGAAAATTTAGAAAGGCTTTAAGGTTATTTCTATCGCTGCGAATTGTTCTGGCGTGTTGCTTGTCTCAGTAGCAAAGAAGGCTGCTTAACGAAGTGGAAGTCATCGTCGTTTTAAGATTCGTAATGACCACTGACGTCACTTTATAGATTTTCAGAGTCCTCAGTGTTATTAATTAACAATGGCGCTCACGTATTTCGTTAGATAGAACGTGTAACTCGTGAGCTTTGTTATCGCGCGTTTCTTGGACGCGTTTACTTACTCTTTATTACAGTGAGGTAAGACTATGACAAAAGGGTTTATTCTCTCTTTCCCTCTCTCTCTCTTTATCGCTCTCTAGGTCTTTCTCTCTTCGTCTCTCATTCTGAAAGCACTTTCTGTGTAGAAACTCTGACTCTTTTTTTAAGTGCCACCACTTAGGGCTCTGCCACTTGAATTCGCTAATTAACGAGCTTAGTCACTACGTGAATCGTCAGGTATTCCAACACTTTAAAAAAAGGTTACGTTTGATTTTGGATACGAGATTAAAAAAAAATGCACATAGTGACGCGCGGCAGTCTGTTTTCATTTAAAAGAGGACAAAATCAAGTAAGAAATAAATCAATGCGCCTATTGTACAGTCAATTTTTATCGTAACTCCCAGCCTGGTGCAGTCATGCGATTGGCTCGGCGTGTCTTGTTTACATGGAATATTTATAAACAATACAGAATCGACAAACAACCAAATTTTTCATGACGCACGGAATTTTTTCTTTCTCCCACAAAATTTTTCACGATGGCTGCGTTCGCGCGATTTATTTATCTACGCGGATATAGGATTATCGATTTTTTATTATTTCCGTTTTACCGAAAAATGAGGTCGTAACTGTTTCATTAAATACAAATGAATTCTCCGTACGGTGAGATAAAAGAAAAGGCAATAAGAAACAAGCTAAGTACAGTCGCTTAATCGTGTAACTTGATGCATTTTTCTACTGGACACTTTTCGAAGGCTCCGAGAGAGACTAACTTCAGGTACTTGAACTAATTTCGAGTTTCTCAAAGTTCCGCGCTGACAAATGACTCTCTCGAAAATGAAGCGCTGATAGATGCAGTGCAGCATTCTGCTGTACGTACTTTCCCGTGAATGTCTTCCTCCAAGGTTCACCGACCGTTAACGTCGAGACTCCATCTCCCGCAGAGGCACAGTGATAACGATGCCAATGTTCGAAAAAGGAGGCACTTGATCAAAATTGAAAACCAATAAACTGACACAGATCCCTGACTTGCATTTAAGATTAACTGCAGACGGCACTTTGGCTTCCGTACGTGGGTGAGTGACCTGGGTTCATTCAGAGTTACGCAATGGCGCCATTTCTATTTGGCAGACACGGATACGCCATTTTTATACACACGTTTCTCATCTCTACCACGAGCATCTTTACTCGTGCCACGAGTCACGACCTTATGGTTTCTATGTAAGCTTATAGAATATACGTTCATATACCCTAGACCACGTACTAAATAATAGAGTATCCTCTTATGCAAGTTTCAAATTATTTTTCTTTCAGTAAATGTTTCTGTCGTTACAGATAAAAACAGTCGGAATGTAACGTCTAACCAACTGGCAACAGTGGCAATTCCCAAAGACCCATAAAACCGAGTGCTGCTGAACATTCACTGGTCTGGGTTCACTGGTGTTCATCTCTGTACGTGAGGGAACGGTATATATAACATGGTCAAATCTGAACTTTGCATTGGTACAGACTTGTAGCCGTGTCAACAAAGAAAAAAGTTCATGGCTGATCATCAAAACGAACCTTGTTCACCGGGATACCCTTTACGGTACCTAACTTTGGTATGTATGGTATTGACTCTCTTGAGAACTAGTTGATTAATTGAAAGCTTTCATAAAGCAAGTCAGTGCGCTATTAAAAAATAATATAAAAATTTTCAGCAATCCAATACACTCTGAAGAGGAGCAAGGATTCAATGGAACGGTATCTATGAATTTAATTAAATTTTCATCGCATCGATTGATTAACTACACGGCTATAAAAGCTGGGTATAAAATATTTTCATGTAAAAAGTAAACAACGACAAGTCATCGTTAAAGGCAGGTTTACAGAGGTCACAATAGCAGACAAAGGACAACCGATTCCCCGATGCCGTTCAAAGGCTTCGGATGTCTCGTACGGTTCAACCCTCCTATCCATTTCACTTCCTGAAAAAGCTCAACTGGCAGAATAGAAAGTGCATCATCGACTGCTGAAATGCGTCTAGTGAGCCAGTGAAAAGTGGCAGAGAGAAGGGATGACGAAAGTAAAAGGTAAAAATTGCCTTATCCAAAAACCTCGAAGAGATCAGAGATATAAAAAGGTAAGGATTGAATCCGCAGATTTCGTTTGAACGGTAGTACTATGGGTTGCAATAAGAAATCTCACTGAATTCTTGGCTGATAATAGTGATAGCCAGTAGCGGTAGTAGTGGTACTGCAAACTATATACTCCACTGTTACTATAGTTGATAACCGTGATAGCAGTAATAGTAGTAAGAGCCGTAGTAGTGGTAGACTTGGAGGATCGATGCCGCAGCAGCGACAGCGTGGCTCCAGCCTGCAGACAACTTCCCATACCTTTGGATATCTTGGTACGTTGGTATCCCGTATCCAGATATAGTTCCATCATTCCCATTTACATTCCTATTCGCGTTTACATTCCCATTCTCATTCCCTATGACCTCCTCAGCTTTTCTATCCACTTAACGACCTCAGACCATACCCGTACAGTGCTGCAAACCTTAAAGCAGTTCCGGCTAGGGAGAGAGGAACAACTACAACCCCTACGTACACGCACCCCCTGTATAAGGCGTGTTGTGGATTGTTATAGAGGGTGGATTTGGATTGCGGGAAAGGGTTGTAAGCTGTAACCCACATTCCAGCTGAGTGTTGCGTCACGCATGAGCATCCCCTTACTTTGCCGTTTACATTCCATTGTTGAAAATGCGCCGACGTTTCTGGGCCGAATAAAACGTGATGGATTTATCAGTTTTGGGTATTAATCTTTCTGCATCATTTATGGATGCAATTTACGGTCATTTCATGATTGGACAGAGTTTGACACTCTAGTGATTTTTCGTCGATTACGGTCAATTGGAAAATATTCTCATGTGGTATCACTGTGAAGGTCTCTTGGGTCCTGCGCGCATTGTTTTTTATACGGTTATTTTCTCTGGTGATATTCGCTCTGGTGATTTTTAGCGATTCTAGTGATTTTTAGTTTTTATCAAACCGTAAGCGCTACTCCAGCTTCGCGGTAGTAATACTCCAAGTTTTAACTATGAAGCGCGCTTTATGACGCATTCGATTGTACAATTCGTGTCGCTTGTATTTCTTTTTTATATATTTATGTGCGTGCATTTATTTAGACTTTCAAAGTAATTTTGGGAATTGGATATTTTTTTGTGATCAACTGATTGCTGATCTTTGCATTGTTTTGTTTTGTAACTGTAAGGGGATAGTGGATAGTGGAGTAATAGGATAGACCTATAATATTATATGTTATGTTACATCATTCTTTTATCTGTCTCTAATGACCGGATTTGGTGATCTTCACATCGTCAAAAGATCTTCCTCGTTTCGACGCAATTTCAATCAGCTTATCAGACAAAGCCACGTATCTGTTCCAAGCCTCGTCGCTGGTATAAGCTTCAATGGTATCCTGATGATTGTGAATGTAGTTCATGCAGCTTTTATATGACTGGAATATATTCTGGAACAGTAGCTGTAATGAAAAATAATAAATGCTCTATCAGTGATCCAATATCCATTAAAACCATTACAAACGCATATATAAGGGCACTCACAACTTCGCGAAATTCATCACGCAGCGTGATAAAAGCAGGTCTGGCCTTTTCCCAGCCATGAGCGAAGATACTGGTGATGAACTTTTGCAATATTGAGAAATCATTGTCAGCGACTGCCGGGAGATCATTCAAAAGACGTTCTAGGCTTTCCATCGAGGTGACGTTAACAGGTTCGTCATGCATGAGATCATCCAAACTGGAAAAATCCTACAAAGTCAAACGTACCATATATATATAGTTACCAAAAACGTATAAAAAAGATGGCAAATATTTATTCCTAATTAACAATTTAATTTTACCGTCGAACCGGTCACAGCGTTACCACCGAATTCTTCAGGGATGATATTGACGCAACCCTCAAAGCTGTCTGAGACATGACGTAGGCTGCTATCAAGTGCGTTATCGGGTGAACGATCATTAAGCATGGCGATGTTGCGCTCTAGATTGTTAATCATTTTTTCAGCGCTACGACCGAAGAAGAACGCAGCTGAATTTGCCTGCGAGAATACGTGACGTAAGATTAACGTGTATACATAACGAATATAATAGTATCCTTCCTTCCTTTCTTCCTTTCCTTATGGCTGTATCCCCAATGGGGGATATGTGCCAGAATATAATAGTATAAAATCAAGATAGGTAAATCATCGATTCGCTCGATTCTACTTTCTTCTAATAGATTGTGAAACTACTGTGGGTAGTACTACCAGTGAACTCTGGTGGCGTAGGCTGCGAACTAAAAGTTTTGTATACCACTCCGTGTCGTTGATCATGCAACGTCACGATGCCGTAATACAGTATATGGAAATAATAAACGATCCAAGGCATCCTGAGCTATTGTGTAGAATGGCGTAAATAATGTATTCGAATCATGCAACGGACACGAGTGAGTACTCTTCAAACGTAACGGACGATAATTTGAATCTATTCGTAGTACACGTGTAGCCCATACGTATTAATTCATTGTAAAGGACCTAAAGCCCGCGTCCTGACACTTTGCCAAAATCACGATGAACTTCTCCCAGTATACGGCTGCCTTCTTAATTACCTGGAAGTAATATAAATTTGTGAGACGATCAATGTAAGCGGTTGTTGCATTTATAATTGCATCTTTCAGCGTGTCGGCCGTTGCACCAGATTGTAGTTGCGGATATTCCACGACGCTGGCGCCCTCCAGATACGCTCTTGGTACCACTTGATAGTCGACGGCTGTAGAGAGGAGTGCGAATTCTTTTTTTTATTACAACTTACACGATTATTGTTTAAACTCGATTTAACTGCGCGAATAGCGAATCAGATACTTGGATTTTGAAGATAAAACGAGTTTAACGAATAAACCGTGTTTGTGGAATCGTATCGAAGTATTTCAAATTCATTGCCAGGATCATTTCAAATACTTTTTTAATAGCTGATCCACGGATGATAACCAACGTGAACGTGAATATTTTCCAATGAAACAGGTAAACCGAAAGAATGATTTATTTTTCATTTTTTACACATCTTACCGCCGTTAACCAGCGCCAAACAAAAGGCAAGTCCCAACGCAAGAGTCCTCATTCTATCCATAGAGGTAACAAAGCACCATTCACTTCACGAACGTCAATGAATTCTGGCGCTGCGGATCCTGAAGCATCAGTTTATAAAGCAAACCGATATACCAATGCTCTCAACGTTACTGATAATTACGACAAGAATCATCAATGATTTAACGATAAGGGAAATCCCAAATAAAAAAAAGTTTTATATTTATCTTTATTCCTGCTCACGTCAGCTACGGTAACGTACAGTCACAACCGACAATAGATCGTTCGATGAGTAATCATTTCTCGTCCATCGCGCTCCTTGAAAACGGAAAACTCTCCCACTCAAAGACGCGCCTGTAATTTGGTCGCAGACGCTGCATAGAAACCCGTCAGCTACTTTCCTATTTCCATCCAACGGACGGACACCAATCGACGTAAGTACCCATTACTTGCGGTGCACTCACCGCCATTACTCAATAGACACACAATGTTCAGATTCAACTTGCACTTATGGTGTATACACGATTTCAAAAATTTTTTGTCTAATACCCCCGGACCAGGTTCGCATAGAGCAGCGACTGTACAAAGCATTGATTACATCCTATAATTACAAATTGATTTGATAAACGTACAATTATATCACGCCGATACGTATGATAAGAACGTTATTTTTTAAGCAAAGAATTTTTCTCATTCTCGCACGCAGCGAGATTAATTGTCTTCATGAATTCTTGCGACAACAATGACGTAAGAGTAAGTGCTATAGGTAGGTTTTCTTAGCGTCCATCTGAATTATGGAGTTATTAAAACTCAGCCGGAATGATGTATAATGGCGGCGGAGCAATTAGAGACGTCGTGTACATATATTTAACGTATACGATTTATTCGAATAAACCTCTCACGTGCCAGTCGGTAATTTTCATGGAACAAAGAAGGTGGCAGCCATCATGGTTTTTGAAAATCGTTTTCATTTCTTTTTTTTCTTCAATTTCATTCTCGCGTGGGTGTAGTCGTTACGCATAGGTAGGATGATGTAACCTGCGTACAGGTGAACGTATGTTAAGCATGTGCGTCAGGCACAAAGAGGCCAACAGCTGTAAAGTCGCGAAAGCTGAACCGTGAAATTTCGGTATTTGTACACGCTAGAAAATCAAAATATTTACTTTGACCTCTGAACTTCTCTTTGGTCGGGATCCCCTTCGGCTTGAATTCAAAATGATTCTTCCCACTTCGGGATTCTCGATTTGCCACTTCTCTTTGCTGGCGCTTTGCGAATTCTGTGAAAAACAAGTGGAGGTGGGTTTGGAGAGGGGGAGTGGGTGGATGAAAGGGGAGACGATGGGGGGGGGGGGGGGAGAGAAAAGGCGAAACCACGTCGCTCCAACCAGAAGACGATTTCCCATTGGCAATCGGCCGCGACAGGAAATGGATTATTGAGTTTGGCTTTTGGAGACTCTTGCGATTCGCGAAATTCTCCTCGTTTACCCGCAGTTTTCGCAGCCGCCATTAGATATACGCTTTCCTGTATTTCAAAGAGATTCGAACGTTCGATGAGGACGGTTTGAGGTACGGCGGTTTGGCTGAAAGTAAATTTACAGTTAGCGACGAGGGATGCGCAACCCAGTGGGCTAATGGATTTAAACGCGCGAATCGGAAAATCCGTTTTCGATATTTATTCGATATTTTCCGACCGTCGAAGTGCACGCGTTATCGAGAAAGAGATCTCGTAGGTAGAGGCAATCGTGCAGCTTTGAAAGCTTTTGTACCGTAAAAAATCGACGGCGTACTGGCGTCAAATATTTTTTTGCAAATCGAAATAAAACCGGCAAAAATAACCTAGCGACGAATTTGTACGTACACTCCCAGAATTTCGAACAGTTCGTATACCAGCGTTTCATCCATTTATGGATCAGTAGGATGCGGGGCTGAGTAAAATACGAAGCAATCCTTTTTGGTCCAGGGACCCCCCCTGGCTCGCAGCATCCGAACACGAAACCGTTTAGTCTCATCGTGTAAGTGGTCAGTAGTTCTCAATTCTGAATCTCCCTCGTATGACCAATAATAAAATTCTATTTGCAGTATGGCACAGCCTTTTGCAATAAAATTTCAAAAAAATCAGTTATATCAAAATCATTTTTTTTAATATCTGAACTGGTCCAATTTAGGGAAGGATGAAGAATCCTCGAATATCATCGTCTATAACGAAACGCCTGAGTGGTCCATTGTGTCTGAATACCACTGATCACTTGAGAGAAATCATTTTTGATAAAGTGTTGTTCGTGCCGGACATTACGCGGCCTCCTGGGTCCTACGTAAACTACTACTTGGCGGGCCCCGAAATATTTTTCAAATGAGTAAGATTTTGATGGTCGACCCGGGCCACTTTACTTGACGCGCGGAACCCGTGAGACCCGGCAAGGCGACAACTTAACGAGTGACGGTGTACTTGAAAATATCAACATAAAGAGTTCTTTGATATCCCAGTGATCCTATGTATAGTACATGCATGAAAGAATATGTCTTATATATTATCACGGACTTGATACATAGGAAATCAATGTACGGCTTCTTTCCCATAAAACCAGTTCTCTTCCATTAGAACGTTCCCAAGAATATATGTACTCCGTTTGCTTTATGATTCTCAAGAAAAAAGAAAAAAAAATAAGGAAGAAAGAAAAAGACGTAACAAGAATATTTGGCAGCGAACTAGCATAAATTAATTCATCATCATGGAAACGGGAGGTCCCCTAAAATTTACATAAATCTCATAAATAATAACGGTACTTCTGCATCACGAAAATCATTGAATAGCTTATAACCTCCAATCAGGCCCAATTGTAGTGAATAAACTTTCACTCAAATTTCACCACCAGTCATCCAGTGAAAATGACAAACTTCGAAAACCCATGAAAAACATTCCCATACAAAAATTCGACAAACTCAAAGCAACGACCAGTCTCCGTATTTAACGTATCAATCCATAACATTGATAACTCAAAAGGTATAAATCGTTTTCGAAAAATGATTATTTTTTTTTACAATCATCAAACAACCGACAACCCATCATAGATTGGTCAAAGTACAATAACTTCGACAATTAAACCCAACAAGTATAAACAAAAAAGAAATTTTTCAAAAGTACCACCTGTCGAAAACGTCCAGAACTAGCCCGTACAGTCTGAAAGGAAGTCTAGAAGGTCTATCGATCTTCGCGAAAGTGATTCGCAAAATAAACAAAGATCGCATTCTTGTATAAGGGCCAGTTTCCAAGGGCGTAAGGTACAACATGGTTTGATTAATGGATATCAGCACAATGGATTGCGTCAGCAGGCACCTCTCGGACGCAAGAACCAACATAATGCTGAGAAACTTATATTGTAACCTATACCCTCGTCGTGGCGGGACTTAAAAACTTTAAGCTTCAGACCAGACGAAGGACACAACAAAGGTACCAAGAAAGCTCTACGTTTTCATTCTCAAAATCAAGCCATACTGATTCGTACTAATTAAGTCTCGCAGACCATACAAAAACGATCAATATACATATATTTCGTTCCCCTTAAGACGCCATCAAGGTTATTCCTTACGATTTCACCGATCTTCACGATAACCACATATCAAGTTATTATTTATGAATCCTTATCGACGATAACTCTCGTATTTCTCGTGTATTAACCTGAAAACATTATACTTGGAAGCGGTCGCCATTTTATTAAGGAACTCTGACATTTCATATCAGACATAAAACGATGCTTCGTTCAATTTTTATTTCACGCCCATTCAACCAATAGCCAATGCCTGTGGATACTGTAATTCTCCTGATATTCCAAGCTCGTGTTTACCCTTAAAGAATTTATGTATAAAACAGTCAGAATCGTAATGGTTCGGGGTATAAGTGGCCATTTTGTCAATGACGTATAGTACGTTCGTATTTTTTTTTCTCCCCCCAGTATTATCTGTACAGGAAAGAATCGATTAAAATCTTTATGTCACGATTAAAAGCTATCAACTAACCGACCTTCCTCTCTCTCTCTCTCTCCCTTTCGTTTTTCGTCGTCTTCTTGGATGTTCGCCTTTTTCTTTTTATTGTCACCATAAAACGCGAGACACCTCACGGTGATCCCTCCTTTATCCGCAATCGACATTACGGCGCCGTTTCATTCACGAGGGGTGTACGATTTCCGATTGTGTCTCGCCCTTTTTTGTTACTCGCCTCCCCCACCCGTTCCCCCTCCCCCAACCCCATCTGCCACTAGCACCCTCACGGAGAAACAATTAATTTTTATCGATGCACACTTTATATGACGATAAATTAATCTGATTTATCGGAGCCCTCAGGGTTTTCGGTTGGCGATGTTGATACTTGGCGATGTTTGGTAATCAAGGAAAAATGTGATAAGAGCGTTATTAATCAGGTACAAAGATATTATTATAAAAAGTCAGAATTAATAGAAATTTTGGGTCTTTCTGATTATGCAAAAGTAGAAGGGAAGTACAGAGGAGACTGAGTAATGAATTCTGATGACTGAGGTCGAATAAGATTTTTATATCATGGAGTTATTATTTTTGATAATTCATCCAATTAAGTGACGGTTAATGAATGCTGTTATTCTGCAGTTGACCACTGATACGACAGGATCATTAATGACGCAATAAATATTAAATATTAATATTAAATCAACGGTGTCGTATTAATGATGTCATTTACGTTGCATATGCTCGTTGCCAAACGTTCGAATATCGAGTTTATCATAGGACCGTGTATGATTTGTAATTAACGGGGAATGGGATTGTAAATCTCTCGGGAAATACGATTTATTGTAATATCACCAGTAAATTTCTACTACCGGAACTTTTAACTCCTAAGCTAGATTGATGTTCGCTATGAAATTGCTTACGGTAATGTGTTATTAAAAATATTGCAGTATCTAAACATTGATGTCAGTAACAGGCAAAAACGTTTTTCAAACTCAAATGACGTCGACGAGTTATGAAAGGGAAGGATCAATACAGACAATTCATTGTCCAGTAAGTTAGACGAATGACGGGCATTAACAAAAATTTGACGAAAAGAACTTCAAAGTACTGGAAGTTTGAATTTGAATAGAAGTATACTAAAAGTTGACTAATATGTCGCTAGGTGGCAGCACTTACCGGAGCTCCGATCTTCTCATGAGTAATATTAGGAAAAAGAGGAATCTCTTGCCTGCTAAGCTTCGGATAGTCGCTCGATTCTTAGGCCATAATTAGTAGTGTCAGTTGTTGCCACTCGTAGCGCAAGTGTTCCAAGTTAGACGATTGATGATTGGCTGGATAACCCGCGGGAGGATGAAAGCAGAAATTAGATGTAGAGATGAAACTGTCATTGACTGTCACTCAAAACTTCATCCGAAAACCGATGCTATAGATGGTACTTGAGATTAATCCAATTGAGCAAAGGGACAAGAAGTAGACAAGTGCAACCTTGTAAGATATTTTCCTTAACACGAATATGTTGCTATTTTAGTCTTATTGTCATTGCGATACGATAAGTAGAGAAAACCGTGTTTAAGTCATGTGGATCAAGCGGAGGTTGAAATATTAAATAATTCAATTATAGAAATATTAAAGTAATTAATTAATTTAATAAGTTTATATATTAATACTTAGAAATCAGAAATCACGGCGAGAAATACTTAGAAGTACTGAAAGTTGAAATATTTGTCGGAGCGCAGACTTGCCGCGCAGGAGCCGAGGAGTGGGGGGAGCACTTAAGGGGGTGCTCGGGCTCGGAGCGCTCATTCTTCCACGAGCCGGTCTCCTATACTGGTCTCTTGGATGCTTTCGTCTTATCCATTCCTTTCCTTCTTTATGTTTCTTTTAACTCTTTACTTATTTCCCTCCTTCTTTCCCTCCTTCTTTCTTTCTTTATTTCCTTTTTGATTCTTTCTTTACTTATTTATTCTTTAATTAATTATTATTTACTTATTTATTCTTTACTTCTTTATTTCCTTACTCACTTATTTCCTCAATTCTTTATTCCTTTTTATAATTATTAACCCTCTTCCTTCTTAACTTAATTTCTTTAATTCTTCTTTATTCTATTCTTTCTTTATTTCCTTATTTCCTCTTTACTTCTACATCTCTATTTCTCATTTTGCTACTACTATACCTTTTTACTTCCTTACTTCTTTATTTCTCTTTTAATTCTTAACTTCTTTACTTCCCTACTTCAACACTTCTTTATTTCTATCTTTCGCTTCTTGCATCCTTCTTTTCTATCTCCTTCTCACACTCTGTCATACTCTCTCTCCCTTGTGTTTGTCTTACTTCTCCTATTCCTTTGGTCGGGCTGAGCATATTCATTCGAGTAGTCATATGAGGGTAGTCACCCTGTTAGAGTAGCTACACGTAGAGACC